>BTPG01000006.1:139706133-139801133 GCA_036245525.1 Semisulcospira habei
CAAAGTTCCTCAACATGATCGTCCAGCTCCACGAGGACCAGCAAGGCCAGGTCAGACTAAACAGTGACCTCTCAGAACCATTCCCCATTCGCAACGGCGTGAAGCAAGGCTGCGTGCTGGCACCGACCCTCTTCACCATCTTCTTCAGCATGATGTTGAAGCAGGCCACAGTGGACCTCGACGATGACGATGCAGTGTACATCAGGTATCGTCTCGATGGCAGCCTGTTCAACCTCAGACGACTGCAGGCCCACACGAAAACCCTAGACCAACTGATTCGTGAGCTGCTCTTCGCTGATGACGCTGCCCTCGTTGCACACACAGAGAGAGCCTTGCAGCGCATTACGTCCTGCTTCGCAGATGCTGCCCAGCTCTTTGGACTTGAGGTCAGTCTGAAAAAGACAGAGGTCCTTCATCAGCCGGCACCCAAGGTAGAGCATCGCCCTCCCCACATCACCATCGGCGAGTCCGAACTGAAGTCTGTACACCAGTTTACCTACCTTGGCTGCATCATCACGTCAGACGCCAAGCTGGACAAGGAGCTGGACAACAGGCTGGCAAAAGCGAACAGTGCTTTCGGGCGACTATTCAAGCGGGTGTGGCACAATCAACAGCTGAAAAAAGGCACCAAGATCAGCGTGTACAGAGCTGTCGTCCTCACCACCCTGCTGTACGGTTCCGAGTCCTGGGCCCTCTACCGCAGCCAACTACGACTCCTCGAACGCTTTCACCAGCGCTGCCTGCGTACCATCCTCAGCATTCACTGGAGTGACTATGTCACCAACGTCGAGGTCCTTGAACAGGCGGAAACTGTGAGCATCGAGGCTTTGCTGCTGCGGACACAGCTTCGCTGGGCGGGGCACGTCTCCAGGATGGAGGATCATCGCCTACCCAAGATCACTCTGTTCGGCGAGCTTGCCACTGGACACCGAGACAGAGGGGCACCAAAGAAGAGATACAAAGACGGTCTCAAGAAGTCGCTTAGTGCCTGCCAAATCGACCACCGCCAGTGGTCTTCGCTTGCTGCGGACCGTGACACCTGGCGCTCCACCATTCACAAGGCAGCCGTCTCCTTTGAGGACTCTCGCAGAGCTAACCTTAAGGACAAGCGGCTTAGAAGAAAAAACAGAGTTGTCGTAACTCAGAACCTGACCAGACCTTCCCCTGCAGCCACTGCGGTCGAACCTGCCTGTCCCGGATTGGCCTCCGCAGCCACGAAAATGCCTTCAGACGACGTGGGCAAGCCCTATAGAATCTTCGTTCGCGAAGTCAAGCCAAGAAAAGAAAATCGCCGCGGTCTAGTATACTAGGCCGCGCGTTTGACCTTTTCCTACGCCGACTGGGTGAGCGATGCTGACCCAGTTACGACGCTAGTAGCAATACAGTTCCGCAGCCAACCAGGTGGCGCGGTAAAAAACTTCAGGTTGTCTGGTTATAAAAATCGTTTAGGTTTAAAACTTTCAGTCTATGCTAGAAGTAAGCCAGGCTCAAGCAGGTTATACCTTCTCTAATTTCACTTATTTTTTTGAAATTTAGAGGCCGACCGAAGTGAGACCCTCAGGCGGCTGACGGTAGGCGTTGGCGTTGTTGGTGGCTTTGGCAGTGGCAATGGTGTTCAGCTGACACTGGAATGGTGGTATGCAGCAACGGGAGCGTAGTATGGCGAAGCGTGGTAAGCGAGGATGGCTGAGGCCCAGGTAGCTGAAGCGTAGTTGTTGATGACGCCGAGGCAAGCTGGCATTGGCGGGTGACGAAGGTCTGAAGGCGTAAAGCGTAGCGTGGCGTGGCTGTGACCAAGACCCCAAGAAAACAACTGCAAGTCTGAGTGAGTCGCAGAGTCGAGATGCGCGCGGCCAGCCAAATGGCCACTTTTTATCTTGCTCTTTTTAGAATTAAAAGTCGAGTATTAAGACTACAGCACGCTAACAGTGAGCCAGACGCAAGCGGAGTATAATACCTTTCCAAATTGTAACGTTCTTTTTTTGAAAATTTGGAGGCCGATCAAAGTGAGTTGCGGAGGGCCAGGTGATAGTGGTGACAGGCGTGGTAGTAGTGGCTATGGCGTAGTTAGCAGTGGCGATGATTTAGTAGTAGGCGGGCGTAGTAAGACTTGAAGACGCAGGGAGCTGTAGGTAGCTGAAGGGTGGTGGTGGAAGTGCTGAGGATTGATGGTAGTTGGCGCAGGCTGGCATATAGCAGGTGTGCGGGAAGCTGGCAAGTAGCTGGTGAGCGGAGTTCAGCGGAGCTCAGGAACCCTACAAAACAACCAAGGAGTGAGTGATGATGATGACTGTTGCAGCAACTAAACATTTGTCACAATTTAAGTAAGTGGATACTCCCAGGAGTGTCTACGGGTTTTGTAACAATTGTCACCTTGTCACAAAGCTCATTACAACAGGCCCGCACACAATAGCAGGAAGATGTTCTCAGAGTGTGAACAATGGACAATGCGTTACGTGCAACATCACAAGTGTGATGCTTAAGAGCCCTTTCGTTGCCAGCTGACGGAGAGTGTGTTTCTGTAGTCTTTGTGAATTCAACGCCAAAGAGCTCCAGCCGTTCCAGGAACATGGACACAAGAAGGGGTTTTAGCAAGGAGCATTGATCCTCATGAGCTCCCGTAGCTTCGGCGGCTCATGAGAATCTATGCCTCTTGCAGCCGGCAGAAGTTCACTTTTTTCCCGGCGGTGAAGTTGTAAATAATAGGCCACGATCTGCGACTGTGCGCATTAACATTCAGTACACACTGAACTGCATTACGAAATTGAATTTTTCGCACTGTAAACATGTCCCGTTCTGCTGTAGCCTGTTGTAACATTTGACGTTCTGGATATCAACCTCTCGAGAGCGTTGCCAGTGATGACGGATTTCACGTCAGAAACCAATGCACACTGACCGACATTCGCGTGAAGAACACAAATGAAATATGACCAAAAGAGGCAACAAAAAACAAACAAACCACAAAACAAATTAACAAGAGACATAAATCCTCATGAGCCCCCGCGACTGCGGGGGCTCATGAGGATTTATGTCTCTTGCAGATGGATTGCCTGTACTGCTTACATTACCGATGGTTGCCTATAAACAAAGAGGCTAATTTTACAAATGACGCTAAGAAAATTACAACTAAGACAGAAACACGCTTAGAAAAGAAAATCACAACACAATTTATTTATATTTTGAGTTTAAACCCCTTTCAAAAATAAACACACAAACAAGTACACAACGGGCTACTTATCTTTGGGTGTGTGTGATAAATACGTAAACAGATACAAGTGGGCGGTGTGCTATTATCTTTCCTTTGGTGATACAGATGTCCAACTTCTGTTGTCATCTGGATCACCAGAGAAAATATAAGAATCAACAGATAAAAGTGCGCAGCGTGCTATTATCATTTCTTTGGTGATCCAGATCAGTGTTGACATATGGATCACAAAAAAGAAAGAAAGATAAGTATCAACAGATACAAGTGCGCAGCGTGCTATTATCTTTTCTTTGGTGATCCAGATGTTGACATCTGGATCACCAAAGAAAAGTTAGGTATCAACATATACAAGTGCGCGGTGCGTTGATATCTTTTCTTTGGTGATCCACCGTGTCAACATCTGTTGGCGTCTGGATCACCAAAGAAAAGATAAGTATCAAAAGATACAAGTGCACAACGTGCTATTATCTTGTCTTTGGTGATCCAGATGTCAACCTCCATTGACATCTGGATCTACAGAGAAAATATTATTATCAACAGATATACAAGTGCGCATCGTGCTATTATCTTTTCTTTGGTGGTCCAGATGTTGACATATGTTGACATCGAGATCTCCAAAGAAAGGATAAGTAGGTACATGTTTGAATGTCTATTTATAAAAGAGGTTTAACTTGTAAATTGTACTTTAATATTGTCTTTTCTAAACGCGTTCCTTTCTTCTTTGGGATCTTCGCTGTATTTCACACAATTGACACTCAGCTTTTGGTCTGGTTACAAATGACGCTGTTGAAATCCAAGCGGCAAATTTGGTGACAGGATTCAGTGAAAATAAAAATCGGCTCAGCCAGAGCTACTATTCAGGAGGATGGGGCGGCTGAGAAGGGTGGTGTTGGTGGGAGGAGGGGACTGTACTCACCAAATTTCAAAACCCATAATGAGCAGCTCTTGAAAAAGCTCTTAAACAGCTCTCAGGAGCCGCTCGTTACGGACAATACAGACCCCACACAAGCCTCCATGCGTTAGACTCTTCACCCCTTTACTGCCGGCCCAAGACGAACGTTACCAATCTGCAAGAGACATAAATCCTCATGAGCCCCCGCAGTCGCGGGGGCTCATGACGATTCATGTCTCTTGTTAGTTCAATATTCGTTGTGCCCATCGTTGGTCCCATGTCATTTGTGTTCTTCACTCGAATGTCGCTCAGTACGCATTCGTTTCAGACGGACATGCGTGATCATAACTAGCAAAGGGGTTAGTGGCACAGGTCCTCGTGAACCATCGTGGGATACGGATCAATGCCCCTCGATGGCTCAATTGCCGTCCAGTTCCCTCGGCTGGTAGATCAATGGGCATTTAGTTTTTCAGACAGCGAGTACGACGCGAGGCGACAGCATTGTGTAGCTGACAATGAGGAAGTTGAAGGTTGATTGGAAATTGATTGGTTGGGTGTCTAGTAACTGACAATGCAAATTAATTTAAAGCGATCTGCTCCATGGCAGCATTTGACATCAGTTCGCTTGTTGCTGGCACACGAGACGGTCGCAGCCTGTCCACGCTCCGTTGAATATCGCTCACCGACAGCCGCTATTGTTTAGCCACCCACCTGTAACAGGGCTACTGTTCCAGTCTCTGTATACGCCGCTCCTACTGCACTGCCTTTCACCATCCACAGCCGGCTGTCATTTTGAACTCCAGCCGCTACTGCGCCCGCTACGTTTCTTTCTTGCCAGCCAGCCCACCAGCAACTTCACTATTGCTTCAATTTTAACTACCTACTGTCCTCTACTCCACACCGGCTGCCACGGACACACGCTTGCTCCGTTTCTCTCACCGTCCACAGCCAGCCGCCATTTTGAAAATCCAGCAAATCTTCATTGCGCCTATTGCCTCCTACCTCTTGCCGGCGGCCTTGAGTTCTTCTGTCGGCGACCGGGTGTTCTCTACTGACGGGTTCAAGTCCTTCTCAGGGCTACGCATCTGAAAGTCTACTTTTGCTGCAATTACTAGGCCAAAATTCAACTCTAATTTTTCCGTGTTTGGCTAAATCGAATTGCTTGGCCCCCGGACGAGGGAGCCGGAGATTTCAGTTCTTGGCTATAGGGACTTAGTTCCAATTTCTTTTTAACAATTTTGTAAACTGTTTTTGTCACGTTAGGTTTTAAATAATTTTTAACATTTTATTCTTGGTGACTTCCTCGCGGGAATCTGATTGGCCCGCATGGAGTCTTTGAGTATGGAATCCCCTCTTCTGAGGCCGAGTGGGGATCTGGTTCCTCATCGGCCTCTGAACCCTCATCGGCCTCTGGACATAGTTGTATAGCTTCTGCCAGAAAGAGAAGAAAGAGAAACAAAACTAGATACAAGCGAGCTAGGGCTAGCGACGACCCCAATTCAAATAGGACTACTGATGCAGCTGTCACGGTCGGGACTAGCCTGACTGCCGTTTCCCAGGATGGGACCCCGCCCGGGGAGAGCATAGGAAGATTCTTTCCCCATCCCACTCCCCGGACATTGCACGTGCCGTTGGCACAGTCCCGGGAGAGCTTAAAATAATAATAATAATACATAGTTTTTATATAGCGCCCTTCCCCATGAACAGCAAGCTCGGAGCGCTTTACAGCACATAAAAAACATTAAAAAAGAGAAAAATTAGAACACATTCACTCTTTAAATAAACATCTGCTCGCACCATGTAGGCGCATTTCTAACACGAAACACACACACACACACACACACACACACACACACACACACACACACACACACACACACACACACACACACACACACACACACACAGCCTATCCACATGGGCTACCCACATACGAAACAACCAACATTTCCAGGCAGCACATCCAGACTAAGCTAATCTTGATATGCTACCAGGAAAAGATGGGTCTTCAAATTTGTTTTGAAGGTCATCAGGGTAGGGGAAAGACGGACATGCAGTGGAAGTGAGTTCCAGACGTGAGGGGCCTGATAACTGAAAGAACGGGCACCAGCAGTTTTTAGGCTGACTCTGGGCTGAACGAGCAGTTTTTGTGAGCTTGAGCGTAGACTTCTGCTAGGATTATGTGATGCAAGGGAAGAAGACAGATATGCAGGAAGCGTATTGTCATAGTGTTTGTATGCCAAAGTGGCCAACTTGTACTCTATTCTCTGTTTGACAGGTAGCCAGTGGAGATGCTTTAGCAGTGGTGTGATATGATCAGTACGTTTTTTGCGAAGGACTAACCGGGCTGCATTATTCTGGATACGCTGAATGCGAGTGAGTTGATCAGATGAGATACCAGCAAGGAGGGAATTACAGTAATCTAGACGGGACAGAATGCGAGAGCATACAAGCTGGGCAGTAGCCTTTTCTGTCAAAAAGGATCTGATCATGCCTATTTTGCGGAGCTCCAGGTAGGCAGTGCGGCAAAGATGGCTAACCTGTTTTTCCATCGATAAACTTGAATCCAGGAATACACCCAGATTTTTTACATTGGATTTGAAAGAAATGTCATGGCCACCTATGGAAATATGATCACTGCTGGAGGCGGATGTTCTAGCTCGAGTAGCTTAGGATACTTTCCCTCCAACAAAATTCTTTGGCTTTAGGAGCGGAGGGGCCGGCTGGGTCAGGTGAGAAAGATTCTCCCCGGGCACAGCTATTCCCCCTGGTCCATCAAAATTCTCCTGTTGCACCTTCCCCATCGGAAAGTCTACCGCCGCCACTCAACATCGACGAGACCTCGGCCGGTGTTGATGGGGAGGCGGACACTTTGCTTAAAATTCCCTTTGTGGAGGTGCAAAAAAAGAAACAGGAAAAAGCTCGCTCTAATCTGGGGGGCGCCGGTGCCTTCGCGGGAGAGTGGTGCACTTACCCAGTTCGGGTCCGTGATCTCGGGACGGGCACTACCCGGCTCCGGGATCACGGTACCCACCAGCCGCATCTGTGCGAGGGGGCCGGCGTGTCGCCCTCCGAGATCACCCTACGACAGGTTGGCAGGGATGCCTGGATTGCTTCTTGCCCCAATTCACGATCTCAAAAACTGCTAGCGGCAAAAAAGAGCCTCGGTGGGGCGGATGTCGAGTGCACCATCCCCTCCCCTAGGGTGGTGGGTGTGGTCCACGGCATCCCCCCCCCCCCCCCCCCCCGCCGAGGATCTTGAGCAACTTAAAAGGACATTAACAGCTCAAGGGTACCAACCGACAGTCACTAGACTTGTCAATAAGGATAACAGCCCTTCGAGGGCAGTTAAGATTGACTTCCATAATTGTTCTGAACTTCCTACTAGAATCAAAATAGGTGTCTACAGTCTGACGGTCGAGCCCTATGCCCCTCGTGCACTGCGTTGTACAAAGTGTTGCAGGATCGGGCATGCAGATCCAAACATTCTATCTGCGTCAGGTGTGGTAGTCACGAGCATGCCCGGGACGCCTGCCCTGACAGCAGACCAGCTAAATGTGTAAACTGTGGCGGCGCTCATAGCGCCGCCTATCAAAAATGTCCCAAGATTGTGCTGAATCGTGAGGCAAACCGTATTAGAAACCAATCCTATATACCATATAAGGAGGCGGTAAGGAGGGCACAAGCTCCTAATGAAAGTACAAGGCGCCAGTCTCCCTCTGAAAATATCTCTCAAAAAGCAGAAACTCAACCAGTTGTCATGAGTGCTATCTTGCAGGCAAAAAGAAATACTAACATTACAAACTCAAATCCTACTCCTGTGTTAGTGAGAAAAAACGTTCAAAACGAGGCTCAAACTAAAGCTCGCCCCTTGTCCTATAGGGATGCCCTGTCGCAAAACGCCCAACACCAAAAAGCTAAACAAACAGAAATACCTATTACTTCTAATAAATCTCCACCTTTATTATCTCCCCCCTCTCCTATGAGGGAGGAAGTCTCACCATTAGCTCGTAGACCGCTTCACTTTGGTGAAGCTCGGTGTGCCGAGGGTGGCCCTGATCTGAGAGCGTTCATGGTCGGGAACATCCAAAGACATACGCATGTGCTTACCACGGCTATTTCGAATAATAATATCCAGGAGATCATGATGGCCATCCTCCAGTTTAATCAACTGATCATGACCATCCTGGTCCCCTTGATCTCTAACCCAGAAATGGAATAGGTTAGCTGCGATAGCAGGGAATGTTTACTAAACCCTAAAGCCGAAAGCCTATGATATTAATACTCCCTAGCTAGATGTCATGGGTGAAAACGGTAAAGTCGGCCTGAAGCTCCTTCAATGGAACTGTAGGGCCATTTCTAGAAATATTCACTTTCTTACTGACTTCATTAAAAAGCAAAATTTTCAAATAATCTGTCTACAATCGCCATATACTACTAAAGTAAAATTACCGTGTATAGCTGGCTATCACTATCCCGCTATAGTGGAACGAGATAAAAACTTGAATGATATTATATACACTGCTACTTACGTTAAAATTGGGATTGAACACCAGGTGCTTATAACTCCTGTCCCGCAATATGAAACTCAACCCATTTATAGTAACCATATTAAAATAAAAATACCGTCTTCACATAAAGAAATAAATCTGATAAATACTTATGCACCAAAGTCTCTTCAACCAACCGGTCTGGAATGGTTGGGGGCCCTTCGGGGTGATGGATGGGTGGTCTTGGGGGACCTAAACATTCACCACTCCCTATGGTACCCAAAAATTCCGGCCTCTCGTAAAGTAGCAAATAAACAAGCAGAAGACATATTAAATTCCAATTTATTAATTTTAAATAACGGGGAAATGACCAGAATACCGGATAATTCAAACCAACAACCATCCGCAGTAGACCTAACCCTAATTTCTCCTGAACTCTTTATGGATGCAGAATGGACACTGGGAGATGACGCTATGGGAAGCGATCACCTCCCGGTGACCATTGAAATAAACCAAAATAGACAATCCATTAATAAATCTCCCCCAAAGAAAGGCAGATTCCTATATGAAAAGGCCAACTGGCCTCTATATGAGGCATATATAAAACGTAGCCTTGGAGGGGTCGGCACACTGGATGCCGACTCCTTCAGTGTGACTAAAATCATAATTGAAGCCGCGGAGAAGGCAATCCCTCGTGGGAAGGGCGCTCCTGCTGGCAAACCCGCAAATCCATGGTGGAATAATGATTGCGACGGGGCTGTAAAAGACAAAAAGCGAGCTTACAACAAGTGGAAAAAGTATAAAACTCCGGATAACCACATGGCCATGAAGACGGCAAACGTTCAATGTAATAAAATAATAGCAATGGCTAAACTAAAATTTCTGGATCAACAAATCCACAGGGAGATTCAAACACCCACAGATATAACTAAGGCATGGAGGATCATTAAAAACATCAAAAGTAAATATAACCCCTCGCCATTTCCATTAATAGGAAATGGTTGTATATATAACACTGATCTGGAGAAGGCTGAGCTGCTGGCTGAGACCTTTGCTGCCACCAGCTCAACCGATAGCCTAAATCTTAATGCAAAAAATTATAGAAGGACAGAAGAAAATACTATGGACCATCAAAATACTCCTCCTATAACATCTGAGGATATGCTTCCCATCAATCTTCCCTTCACTCTGATCGAGCTAAATTCTGTATTGTCTCAAATTAAAAGTACAAATACATCCCCAGGTCAGGATGAAATAACCTACATAATGCTAAGGCGCCTCCCCCTTGAGGGTAAGAAAATGCTACTTCAGCTATATAATAAGTGCTATGGAGAGGGTTACCTGCCTAAAGACTGGCAGCATGGAATTGTAATTCCTATCCCGAAACTAAAAAAGCCAAGGAATCTACCAACTTCTTTTCGGCCTATAACTTTAACTTCACATACCAGCAAAGTATTCGAAAACTCCTAAAAAATCGCCTGGAATATTTTCTAGAAAAAAATAAAATAATACCGATAGTACAAGCTGGATTCCGTAAACATAGATCTACTTCAGATCAATTGTTTACTCTTTCCTCATCCATTAAACAGGCCTTTAAAAACAAACAAAAAGTAATGGCCTGTTTTTTTGACGTCAAACGAGCGTTTGACGTAGTGTGGCATAAGAAACTCTTACAGAAAATTAAAGAAATCGGGCTTTCTGGAAATATATTTGTCTATCTCCAAAATTTTCTTCAAAGCACCCTGCAGGTAAAATATAAACAAACCCTCTCCAAGACACATAATATGCTACTATTAATCTTAGTCTTAAAATGGAACTTTCTTTTATATCCTATGGTCCAAGTGGCCTGTCGGTAGGCTGTAGGATCAGCAGACGAGTGTGAAAAATTCACAACTGATCTAAAACAGTGATGCCGCAGGTCACACCAGGATCTTTAACACCTATCTACTTATGTTTCTTATTTATTTTACAATTTGTTTAATCACGTCTCTTATTATAATAATAATAATAATAATTAATAATAATTACGGTATTTATAATGCGCTTATCTTATAATAATTATAACTCTAAGCGCGCACTCACAACTCGCACACGCATGCGCACGCTTTAGACAATGACTCACGTAACACAAATAGTGAAGATACATTACGACGGTCAGCTTGGGCTGGGGAGTGTGGTGATATAGTGCTAGAACTGTTGAAAGAGATGAGTTTTGAGGGCAGACTGGAAGGAGGAGAGCGAGTGTTTCTGACGGAGAGAGAGTGGGAGAGTGTTCCAGGTGGTTGGACCGTATACTGAGAAAGAGCGGGGGCCGAAAGTGCTGAGTTTGGTGCGGGGGATGAGGAGTCGGAGAGGGTCAGAGGCGGAGCGGAGGGAGCGGGGAGGAGTGTAGGGGTGAAGTAAGTTGGAGAGATACGCAGGAGCGTAGTTGTTCAGGGATTTGTAGCAGAGAGACAGTATCTTGTATTGGATGCGTTGGGGGATGGGGAGCCAGTGAAGGAGCTTGAGCAGGGGAGTGATGTGGTCGGATTTTTTCTTTCTGAGGACGAGGCGGGCAGCATTGTTCTGGACGCGCTGGAGAGTGAGAGTGGTGGAGTGAGGAAGGCCAGAAAGGAGAGAGTTGCAGTAGTCGATGCGAGATAAGATGAGAGAGACAGCGAGTTTGGTGGCAGCTTCGGTAGTGAGGTATTTTCTGATCTGACTGATGCGGTGGAGGTGGAAATAACATGCCTGGGCCGTGGCGGAGACGAAGCTGGTCATGGAAAGAGAGGAATCGAGGATAACGCCAAGGTTCTTGACCGAGTCAGAGAGGGAGATGGGGGTGCTGTCGAGTTGAAGGTGGAGAGAGGGAGAGAGCTGGGAAAGTTTCTGGCGAGTGCCTACCAGCATGGCTTCCGTTTTGTCGTCGTTCAGTTTGAGCTTGTTTGCTGTCATCCAGTTTTTCACGTCCTCATAGCAGTCAGCCGTGCGAGTCAGTAGTGTCTGAGTGTTGTCGAGTTTGTCTTTGTCTAGTAGTTGTGAGTCGTCAGCGTAGAGGTGGTGGTGTATGTGGTGAGACTGGATGATGTTGGACAGGGGGGAGATGTAGAGTGTAAAAAGGACCGGGCCCAGGACGGACCCCTGAGGAACGCCGCAGGAGAGCCTGACTGGGTTGGAGGAAACGCCGTCGATGGTGACGGACTGCTGTCTGTCGGAGAGGTAGGAGAGAAACCAGGAGTGAGCAGAGTCAGTGATGCCAAAGGAGTGGTGGAGGCGGTGGAGGAGGATAGTGTGGTCTATGGTGTCGAAGGCGGCAGAGAGATCGAGTAGCGTAAGAAGGGAGATGTTGCCCGAGTCAGTGGAGAGAAGCAGGTCGTTTAGGATATGTAGAAGGGCAGTTTCAGTGCTGTGATGTTTGCGATAGGCAGACTGGAAGGGACTGAGGAGGTTGTTGTCGGCGAGGTGGAGGTTGAGTTGGTTGAGTACGACCTTCTCAAGAAGCTTGGACACTTATCTTAAAGTGTTAATTTTGATAAGAATAAAACACAAGGACCAAACTTCTATGGCGAACGTCTAAATTGGTTTTAACTTTTAAAAAAATTATAGTAGACGTATATATAGACTCTTAAATGGAATTCTTAACTTCTTCTACATGTGGTCCTAAATTTTAACCCTGATTTTAATATGAAAATAGATTATACATTCCTCTTTTATATATAAGGACCGTTGTTGGCTATTAAATTGTGAAGACCTAGTGTGGTGTATTTTATAACAATAAGGACAGAATGAAAGCTTTACCCTTTTATGTGTTCGTTATCCAAAGTAAACAATGCTAGTCTCCGATCACCTTGGTGCCAGTGGGACAGTAAACTGAATGAATGAATGAATGAATGCAGCATTTGATTGTTAAAATTTGCCCCGGACCGGACCGGTCCGGTCCGGTCCGGTGCGGTCCGACCCGACCCGACCCGGCCCGGCCCGGCCCGCCCGACCGCCCGCCCGCCCGCCCACTTAACCAACCAACCAACCAACCAACCAACCAACCAACCACCCCAACCCAACCCAACCCAACCCAACCCAACCCCAACCCAACCCAACCCAACCAAACCAAACCAAGCAAACCAACCAAACCAACCAACCAACCAAACACGAGTTGGCGGAAATTTAAGGAAGGAAAAGAGAGGAACATCAGACAAAATAACAGAAACAACCAAAGCTGAAAATGTCCCTAGGTGTTAGATATCTGATCCGGCGATGCAATTTTATACAATATGCGTTTTTCGGAACCACCTGTCTCCACTGTCAGGTGGTGGCGATACTTCAAGCAAGTTCGCTACGTCAGCGTTCAAACCACAGGTGGCGACTGAGAAAGCTTAATCATGTAATAGAGCGTTGTGTTCGACAGCGGCTCTGTGGTCGTTTTCAGGGTCACGTAAGTCGTGCAGGCTTCCTCGCCACCTGTGTTGAGATTCGGATGCTGTAGGATGCAAACGAAACAATGGATAAACTTACATCCGGGACTCGTCAGGCCATGAGGTCCGGGATCGGCGAAAGTGGCACTTACTTGGCACGGGATGATTATTTTTGCTATTTCCACCACGTGTGCTATTTCCTACTGCCCGCGTTATAAAACTGGTGCACTGACTTTGCAACGATCGTCCCGTGCCTCCCCAGTAGCAAAACGTCTTCGGGCCCACTGCGGCCGTCGTGGGCCCGAGGACCTTTTGCTTACTGGGCTTAGGGTACTTTTTCAAGGGTCCCGGATTTCATGCTTTGACATCTCCGGGATATATACAGTAAACTCCGGTTATGTATAACTGGCAAATAGCCAGGGACGCAATTTCTCTTGTTGTTGTATCCAAAGTTTGTTATAAGCGAAGTAATTTACACACGAAGAGTGCTGTCGGGAACTCTGAAAAAGTACGAGTATATCCGACTTTTGTTATATCCGACCTCGTCATAAGCGAGCGAACTGTATATGTATCAGGGGCGGATCTGGGAGGGGGAGGTGGGTGTCCAGGGGTTCCCCCAACCAAAATTGTTTAAAAAGCTATAACAAAGTCCCTTTTGGGGGTGTTTACCCCCCCCCCCCCCCCCCCCCCCCGAGTTTTCGCACACGCACCTCTCCTCTCCTCTCCCCCCCCCCCCCTCGGTGTGATATTTGGGCAAACGGTGAGAGTGTTAACACACACTCTCCCCCCCCCCCCACCCCAACTCCCCCCCCCCCTTCCGCTTTTCGATTTTTCGGCCCCTGGAAGCAAGGTCTAGCGTCGGGAAGGCCTTTTGTATCAGGTTGAAGGTCCCAAACCAAAATTTGGAGAAAAAAAAACCCCACTCTCGAGGTAACTGATCCGCCCCTGTGTATGAAGTTGCCGCCTCTTGCAGTTGGATCGCGTTCACTTTTTCTCGACAGTGAAGTGGTTGATGGGTCTATTCATTTTCCTGTGCGCTGCGTGTACTAGTCACAGGGTGTGGTGAGAATGCTGAAAATAGCCTCACCACAGCAGCTGCTTTCAAACAAAGACGATTACTTGTCCGGCTTGATTTCAAACCCTTTGCACCCCTGGTAGTTGGTGCAACTAGGTCCAGCGCTTCGCTTTATCTCGGGCTAACACTTGCTAACACTTTCCCAAGCAGGTCGGAGAAAGACTGTAAGTATAAGACACTATTAGTTATTGGTCGCTGGGGTTTGCTACACGGACCCTTGTAGGCCTTCGGGGTGGGGGTGGGGTGGGGGGGGGGGGGTCAAAGAAACCATTGTATCCCGAAGGCCGATGGCCTGAGGTGTACAATGGTTCCTTTAACCTCCCGAAGGCCTACAAGGGTCCGGGCAGCAAGCCCCTGCTACCAATAACGTTTTTGTTTTCATTCCTCCACTGTTTTCGTAAAAGAAATCAAGAAGAAATCTTCCGACCTAGATCACGCCAGACATGACTGACGACATAGGAATATACTTGTATACATAATAGAATTATGACGTATTTAATAATCTTTCATGAAGTTGTCGTATCCAGTAGTGTGCCTGTTGTTTCGAACAACACTAACTAACAAACTTTGTACTTTAGACCGTTTTGATGATCTTCTATAGAACAAAACTGGCATCTAGACGCGTCAGAAAGAGGGCTACAAAAAGTCGGCCATTTGTCGCTACAAGGGTTTTTGTATCCTGGTCACATCATAGGTACGGTTTGCGCTAAAGGTATTGGTTGTGTGACGTAGGGATGAAAACAAAGTATTTTGTTTTCATCACTACGTCACACGATCAGTCCTTTTAGCGCAAACCGTACCATGTAACCGTGATACAAAAACCACTGTAGAGACAAATGGCGGGCTTTTTTTAACCCCTCTTTCTGACACATCTTGGATGCCAGTTTTGTTCTATAAAAGATCACCAAAAGTTCTAAAGTACAAAGTTACTTAGTGTTGTTCGAAACAACAGGCGCACTACTGGAGACGGCAACGTCATGAAATATTTTAAATTACGTCATAAAGTCTATTATGTATAAATATATATTTCTTTTACGTCATTCATGTCTGGCGCGATCCAGGTCGCAAGATTTCTTCTTGATTTCTTTACGAAAATAGTGGAGGAATGAAAACAAATACGTTATTGGTAGTAGGGGCTTGCTGCACGGACTATTCACAATATGTTAAGGGCAAATGTGATAAAATAAAAAAAAAAAATGGTCATGATCTTAAAAAAATTATATATATATATATATATATATATATATATATATATATATATATATATATATATATATATATATATATATATTATATATATATATATATTATATATATATATATATATATATATATATATATATATATATATATATATATATATATATATATATATATATATATATATATATATATATATATATATATATATATATATATATATATAAGTCAGTTGTGTCCAGTGTTAAGATTTGGTCTTTGACAGGACTGTAGGCGTTGTCTCGGAAATTTTCTATGGTCTACAGTCTTGACTAGCCGAAATTATTGAAGTTTATTTTAACCCCTACACACGTGTATGACTAATGTGATAAAAAACAATAAATAAAACTCCCAAAAGCACAGAGGTGGGCCGTCGGATTTTACTAACCTTCTTTAGTCAATATCCTGGACGCATTTTGCGATTGCTTTAACCCATTCAGCTCTGACGCACTACAGCAGGCGATGGATCGACCAAGATAATTCAAGGGTAGTGCCAGACTAGCTTGGCGCCGACAGATTGCTCTTGAATTATCATGGTCGATCCATCTCCTGCAACTGGTGATGACGCCTCCAAAATTTCGGAAATACGGCCGTTGGGCTGAATGAGATAAACGATTGGTAATGATTACTGTACATTTTGTTTTTTTCAGTTGCCTTATCCGAACGATGGAAGGACGTTGGGCTAACGTTCTTTGTATACTCCTGGTCCTGGTGTACTGTGCTGCAGGTATGTTGGTTAGGTTAAAAACAATAAACCGGAAAAACTACCAACACAATCTAAACAGGAATCAACCAAATCAAACCAAACCAGACCAAACCAACTCAAATTCAGATAAAAGACCCAAAGCAGAACCGAACAAATACAACAGTTAAAATGTAAACAAACACCATAGAACACAACAGATAAAAGCACAACTAAAAAGCAACAACCGCGGCATAGCTAAACAGAACAACAAATTTCATTAAAAAATGCACCGTAATAAAACAGAAAACAAATACACAGAGCAAATTAAACAGAACAAATCCGTGCAATACAAAGCAAAAACAGTAAAGAAGAGAACATAACGGAACAGAGCAGAACAAATAAAAAACAAAGCAAACAGAATACAAATGAAAACATAAAAACCTATAAAAATAAAATAAGAAAACAAGCTGTGAAAGATTATAACAGTACTAACCCAGTACGCAGGGGTATCCGGGCCGAAGTTGGCTGCAGTGTGCCCGCGCACGACCGTGCGCGGGCCCACTGCGGCCGACTTTGGTCCGGATAGCCTTTTGGGCACTAGGAATGCTGTCAACTGTTGTTGTTATTTATTTTTTTTTTTCGCACAGTGGCTCGGTGTGACAGTCTTTGCACGGAGCGGTTTGGAACGTGCAAATACACGTCAGCAGGATGCTCGGGCGGCAGGTTCACCAGGGGCTTGTGTAACGGCCCCGCCAGCAGACGGTGCTGTGTGCCCGGTAATTTTCACTCTGTGTGTTTCATACCGCCGTGAGGTGGCCTTAGTTGCTTGCTCGTCGTTAAAACCAAATAACTAATGTGTGTTTCATAAGAGTCTTGACGATCGAGCTTTTACTGACTGGTAATACCACGGTATTTCGCATTCAGTAAAGCAGAGATCATACTAGTTCTGTTAAGAGCTCGACAGTCAGGCTCCTATTGTGTGTATACATGTATATATGCCAGTAAACTCCGGACATAACAAATCGCCAGGGGACCCAATTTTTCTTGTTCTTATATCCGATGTTTGTTATAAGCTTTAGGCCTACTTTGAATAACTGCCAGTGTCTGATGCCTTAATTGTAGTTCTGTAATCCTCCTTGTTTTATACTGAATGTTAATATCGTGTTTTGTTTGATATGTGCATATGTCATTGTATTTGTATTGTTGTGTACAGATTGTAAAGCGTTTAGAGCTTTGATTAAAATTAAGCGCTATATAAATACTGATTATTATTATTATTATTATTATTATTATTATTATTAGCGAAGTAATTTACTTTGAAAAACTGCTGTTGGAACTTTTGAAAAAGTGTTGCTATATCCGACGTTATGTTATGTCCGACCTTGTTATAAGCGGAGTACACTGCATATTATATGCAGGCCCTATGGTGTGTGTGTGTGTGCGTGCGTGCGTGTGTGTGTGTGTGTGTGTGTGTGTGTGTGTGTGTGTGTGTGTGTGCGTGCGCGCGCGCGTGTGTGTTACTGACGAACAAATACCGTTCGTCGGTAATGACGTTTAACTACACCTCTTTTCCGCTGAGTGGTGAAGTGGATAACAGTTAAACAGTTAACAAATAATGTTAATTTCCACATCCGGGTGTTGCCATCAGCACATTACGGTTCAAAAGACAGAACATGCAAGCAGAGGGACGAAAAAGAATTTTTAGCGGAGATATGGTTAACTCATTCAGCCCCACGGCAGTATTTCCCAAATTTTGGAGGTGTCATCTAACAACTATGCACCTGTTGCAGGAGATAGATCGACCATCATAATTCAAGGGTAGTGCCAGATTAGCTTGGCGCCGACAGGCGCCAAGCTAATCTGGCACTACCCTTGAATTATCATGGTCGACCCATCTACTGTTGTATATCGTCGGGGCTGAATGGGTTAACTTAAAAATAAAACGAGGCAAAACGGACGAACGGTAAGGGATGATGATGATGAAACTTTATTTTTCAACGGTAAAAAGTTTTGACAGAAAACAAATCGTCATTTTACAAACTTGCCGTTGCTAACATCTACAGCATAAAAAAGGGAAAACTATAAAAAATATATTTACATACAAAACCCAATAGCATCATTGTCTACAGAAAAAATAATAACACTCATCACACACACATGCATACACGCACGCACGCGCACGCGCCGCTCACACAAACACGAGCACACACACACACACACACACAAACACGAGCACGCACACACACACACACACACACACACACACACACACACACACACACACACACACACACACACACACAATCTTATGAAATACATGAGGTAAGGAAATATTACAGTACCTGATAAGTACTAAGTTTGACTCATCAGGTAATCAGAAAGTTTTGTTTTAAAACTCCCTGGTGAGGTAATAATTTTCAAATGTGCAGGGATTGAATTCCAAGCAAACGGACCCGAGAATGACATACTAGTTTTAAAAAGGTCGATTCTTGGCAGTGGTAAGGGTAAGGTATTGTTTCTTGAGGTCCGTTCACGTTCTTGGTGAGATATAAATTTAGTGATTAGATACTTGGGTGTCATATTATTCAGTATCTTATGCATAAAGACGCATTTGTTTAAAGTAAGTTGCTGACGCAGACCGAGAATGTTTAAATGTCTAAATTTGTCTGTGGTAGGGATGGGGCGTCTATCATTTTTACAGTTCTTTTGTATATGGAGTTTAACCTCTTCATGTGGACATCACTGCAGCCGTCCCACACTGTGGAGACATAATCAACGTGGGACTTTATATGAGCATGAAAAAAACAATTTACGGGTATTTGTATCCGTTACATGTCTAAGCTGGGACAATAAGAAAGTGTTTTTAGCAATGGTCTTACAAACAGCATTTATATGGGTCTCCCAGCACAGTTGTTTATCAACATGTATTCCTAAGAATTTACGCTCAGTGACTTGTTCAACAGGTTCAGCGTTTAATTGTAATTGTAATGGCTGTAGTCGGCGTTGATGTTTTTGTCGCGTGGCGATTAAGATACTCTTTGTTTTAGCTGGGTGAAGAACCATATGGTTCTGTCTACACGAGTCAGATACCTCATTGAGACTGCATTGTAAACTTTGGCTAATGTCCGTCGTTTTTTTTTAAACCAGAAACATGAAGACTCGTATCGTCAGCAAATAGATTACAATTAACGTCAGAATTAGTGATATGCAACAGTAGATCATTGATAAATACAATACAATAATACTTTATTAATCCCTCATGGGGAAATTCACATTTTTGCCACCACAGGTGCTGCTTACATTCACTCACTCGCTCATTCCACAAATTACAATCACAGAGCTACACAATGGACAATGACTCTGGACGGGTGAAGCCCGTCGCCAAGGCATCTAATGGCCAGCGCCAGTGGCCTCATCCCGACCCGAACCTCCCTGACAAAAACATAATACCGCTAAGACAGCCCTATGCCCCCTTAACACACTATGTTATAATGTTCTTTATTACTGAAGTTCCTACTTGGCTAAAACTAGTACATAAAACAAGCTAACAACAGAAACAAAATACCCGCGTCGATACGGAGAAGATCTCCGATCTAGGCAACATAAAACTGAACAACGGTCAAACAGCACCTGGGGGCCCGTCGCCGCCATAGTACAGCGCCGGTGTTCAGACAGTCGCTCCGGCATAAACAGTCACCACCTTAATTTTACTGAACTTAACTAGTATATAACTTCATAGTCATTTTAAAAACAAAAGTAGTAGAACTACACCATTAACGTGAAAGCAGTCCAAAATAGTTTCTAAAAAGTACACACGCGGCTGTTCAGTAAGAAACACAGTATAGTATGAATAAGAGAGGTCCCAAAATAGATCCCTGGGGGACGCCGTATTTTACATTTCCTTGCTTAGAGTATCTTCCACGGGCGTACACCATTTGTTTTCTGTCTTCGAGATATGATCGGAACAAGGCTATGGCGGTTGCGTTCAAGTGATAAACTGTTAGCTTATTTAGGAGAATGTCATGGTCCACAAGGTCAAACGCCTTTTTAAGGTCTATAAAAACTGCTCCTGACATCAGGCTTTTATTGATTGATTCCAGCCAGCTGTCTACAATATGTGTCAGTGCTGACTGACAAGAATGTTTCGGTCTAAAATCAGACTGGTGAATATTAAGTAATTTACCTTTTCCCAGAAAGTCAAGGAAATGTTTTTGAATGTGTTTTTCAAGGGGTTTTGACAAAGCTGACAGAAGGGAGATTGCACGATAATTATTGATATTTTCAAGATCTTTAGATTTAGGGATTGGGATTACCTTTGCTTCTTTAAGAATGGTTGGAAATGTACTTTGCTTTATGCAGAGGTTGAAAATATATGTTAGTGATTCTACTGTATACGGTAATAAGATTTTTAGGGTTTCATTATCAATACCATCAATGCCAGCAGACGTTTTGTTCGGCATGCTAGAGATATATCTGCCGACATGCGCAGCTGTAATATTAGGGATGGTGAAAGTATTTGAAATAGTTTTTTTTTAAAGTGTTCTCTGAGAAAACTCGGCACTTCATATGGTTTACTGTTATTTGCAGCTGACAATGCCAGTATTTCGGCTGTCGTTAAGAAATGGTTATTTAATATATTAGCTGACATATGGGATGGGATTTCGGATGATAATTTACCCTTCGTTATGACGTTCAGAACTTTCCAAACAGATGCCGTGTCCTTTTTGTCTCGAATCATTTGTTGGAAAGAAAGACTTCTTAGACGCTCTAACTAAATATTTGACACGATTGCGTTGTTTTTTGTATTCTTCGTACTTTTGCTCTTTTCTAAGTTTGTCTCTAAATGACATGGCCTGCTTGATATCCGCTGTTAAAAAGGGTGGTATGGTGGAATGTTTAACTCGTTTTTCACGTATGGGCGCATGTTTATTAAGGACACTGAGAAACAGATCCATCCAGCATGACAAGGCACTGTCAGGTGATTGGTGATCATACCCTCAGTAAATGGAGCATTGTGCAGGTCCCACAGAAATTCGTCTTTATTAAAGTGTTTAAAGGAGCGATATTTTATAGTTTTATGTCTTTTAGTTTTATTCTTGTCTAGTTTCATGGAGACGTTACAGCATACTGGGTTATGATCGCTGACAGCTAAGGAGGGAACCTGCACATTTGATATTTTATCGTCATTTGTTACGTAAATGTGATCATATAAGGTTGAAGATGTAGAAGTGGTTCTAGTGGGTTTTTTAACTAATTGTTTTTAAACCGAATAAGGCTGTTGTGGATGCCCATGCAGCATGGTACCCTTTGGGCTTAAGTAGATCAATGCTAAAGTCGCCCAGCAGAACAATGTTATCTTTACTTTGATTAACGTTATCCATCATTTCTACGAAGTCACCATACCAGTCCCTATTAGCTGCTGGATTTCTATAAATCAAGCCAATCAGGACTGGGGGGATTTAGATGTTTTCACCTCGACCCATAAACGTTCAACTTCGGCTGACTCTAGGTCCCGTCGTCGTTTAACGTTACTAATTATCTAATCATGTATATATACTGCTAGTCCAGTGTGCTGGGGACTTGAGGCATCTCTGCGGAGTACTGAGAAGTTTGGGACTGAGATGGAATTATCCCTGATAGTGTTTTTGAGCCTCGACTCGGATACACCAAAAACATGAAAATGTGTGGGCGTGTTCAAGAACACAGACAAATCTGGCACCTTATTAACTAAATGGTAAATGTTGAGGTGGCCAATTCTCAACTCATCAGGTCGTTGTGGGACAGTTTGTACATTATATTTTGGCATGTCGGTAACAGAACAAACCTAGCAATACTATTCCAAAAATAAAATAAAAATAATGTTAATGTGTATAAATAAATAAGAAAACGACAAGAAAACGTAGGAAAAACAACAGCAACAACAATAAAGCAAAATTAAAATGTTTCTGACTCTCTTGGTCAGAGTCCAGCTGCGAGTTCGACTTGCACAATGGAACTTTGGCAAGGCTGCGAGAAAACTACTAAAAAACAAACAAAAACTGTCTGAAATACACGCTGTCAAATAAGAAGGGTGTGTCCTATGAGTGTCTAACACAAGCTGTCAATCTAGGGACGCGTGTCCTAATGTCCGGCGCGTGGTCTGAATTTCTGCAGCAGAGAAAACAAGGCTGCGCAGTCACTTTCACTAAGCTGGGCACTCCTCGGGGCGGGGGTAGTGGGGGTTAGGGGAATACGGAGGGATTAGAGTACGGGTACATCGGTCGGCCGTCACCTACGAAGAAGGGGGGGGGGGGGCATGGGAGATGTGGAGTAACCGTAGGTGGGCCGCTGTGACTTCTGTTCCGGAGCAGATCCAGCCTTTGATTCACCGCTACGTTAAGTGACTAGCGGTGTGCAGTCGGCTTGACTGCAGTCTTTTACCACAGCATGCTCCTGTCGGAATCGGGGTGCAAGGCTTGAACTGACTGGGCGCTGAGAGCGTCGGTCTCTTTGAGGCTCCTTGTCTCTGGCACCAGGCTTGCCGTGTGTGTCACCGTGCCCTGGCAGCTGTTCATGGCGGCGAGACTTTGGGTGATTTGGTTACAAGCCGGGCTGCGTTGTTGGAGGTGCGGTCAGAGTACGAACGCTTGATGTTGACAGCAAGAGCACTGGTGCCCCGCTTGTTGGGATGGATGGCGTCTCTGAACCAACCGCTCTTTACCTCGCCGGTTCTTGTAGAGAAGGCGTAGTCATTGTCAACAAAGTTGACCTTGAGGGATGCGCACGTTTCCCTGAGGCAGAGGTTGCTGTCAGTGATGCATGGGTCTGGCTGCTGACGCTGGTTGTTCGTGGGTAGGATGGAAGACATGGCGATTTCTGCCTTGGGGAAGACTCGTCTGGCAGCAGAAATCACATCCTTCCAGCCCTTCTTGCCGATGACGAACCCACGCTTACAGTCGTTGATGCCAACGTGTATGACTACTGTGCTGACTGTATTCGTGGGTTCGGCATCATGAAGGTGGTGTAGAATACCGGCTCTGTCGAGGCCCGACACTGACACGACCTGCGCCTTGTCCGTGCCAGTGACAGGCATCAGCTTTCCGTGCAGACCGCATAGGACAGAGTCACCTAGAAGCAGCGTCTGCGTGACAAGCTTTAGCTCTGGAATCCCAGAACGGTAGGTGTGTTTGACAGCGCCTGGAGAGGGTCGGGGTGTTGGTACCGGCTCCTTGTGCTCGGGCGTTTGCCGGATAGCAGTGTTGTCGTGAGGTGGACGCGGGGGTTCAGATGTGGTCGTGGTGGCAGGGGATTTGGTGGTAGCAGGCGATTTTTCCGGCGCTTGCTTTGCCTGGGTGGTGGACGGGGAGAAAATGCCTTTCTTGCTGCCTTTCTTGCCGGTCCTCGATCCCCACTTCTCCCCCTCCAGCTGGGTGATTCGTTGTCGGAGGTGTCTAATTTCAGTTTGCAGCGCATCCACCTCAATATTGTAGGCGTGGCGGATCTCTCCAACTGCTGACCGGAGAGCAGCTATCACTGCCATTACGCGCTCCATGGCCAGGGGGTCTGGGTTGAGAACAACAGGGCAGACCGTCTGGCACGCAGACTCGATAACCATGGTATCAGCAGGGGCAGGAGGCTGAGTGCCATGGTGCCAGCGCCGCCGACGTCGGAGGTAGGGGCAGCACGAGCTTTGCTGTCGATGGTGGAGATAGTGGTAGTTCCAGTGCCGCCGTTGTCGGAGGTGGAGGCACTGTTGTTGCAGTTGTTGTAGGTGGTGGTGATGGTATTGCCAGTGCCGCCGACTAGAGACGTAGGGGCAGCACTAGCACTGTTGTCGCTGTCGTTGGTGTTGAAAGTGCCAGTGCCGCCGACGTCAGACGTATGGACAGCACTAGCTCTGTTGTCGCTGTCGTTGGTGGTGAAAGTGCCAGTGCCGCCGACGTCAGCCCTAGGGGCAGCACTAGCTCTGCTGTCGCTGTCGTTGATGGTGAAAGTGCCAGTGCCGCCGACGTCAGACGTAGGGGCAGCACTAGCTCTGTTGTCGCTGTCGTTGGTGGTGAAAGTGCCAGTGCCGCCGACGTCAGACGTAGGGGCAGCACTAGCTCTGTTGTCGCTGTCGTTTTTGGTGAAAGTGCCAGTGCCGCCGACGTCAGACGTAGGGGCAGCACTAGCTCTGTTGTCGCTGTCGTTGGTGGTGAAAGTGCCAGTGCCGCTTACGTCTGAGACAGGGGCAGCACAAGATGTGTTGTCGCTTTCGGTGATGGTGCCAGTGCCGCCGACGTCTGACGTAGGGGCAGCACTAGCTCTGTTGCCGCTGTCGCTGGTGTTTATGGTACCAGTGCCGCCGACGTCTGACGTAGGGGCAGCTCTAGCTCTGTTGTCGCTGTCGCTTGTGTTGATGGTGCCAGCGCCGCCGACGTCTGACGTAGGGGCAGCACTAGCTCTGTTGTCGCTGGTGTTGATGGTGCCAGCGCCGCCGACGTTAGACGTAGGGGCAGCACTAGCTCTGTTGTCGCTGTCGGTGATGGTGCCAGTGCCGCCGACGTCAGACGTAGGTACAGCACTAGCTCTGTTGTCGCTGTCGTTGGTGGTGAAAGTGCCAGTGCCGCCGACGTCTGAGGCAGGGGCAGCACAAGCTCTGTTGTCGCTGTCGATGATGGTGCCAGTACCGCCGACGTTAGACGTAGTGGCAGCACGAGCTCTGTTGTTGCTGTCGGTGATGGTGCCAGTGCCGCCGACGTCTGACGTAGTGGCAGCACTATCTTTGTTGTCGCTGTCGCTGGTGTTGGTGGTGCCAGTGCCGCCGTCGTCTGACGTAGGGGCAGCACTAGCTCTGTTGGCGATGTCGGTGATGGTGCCAGTGCCGCCGACGTCGGAGGTAGGGGCAGCACTAGCATTGTTGTCGCTGTCGCTGGTGGTGCCAGTACTGCCGATATTGGGGGTAGGGGCGCTGTCGCTATAGGTAGAACCCTCGGTGTCGTCCATTATGGTGATGGTCTGGGTGTCGGTTACTGACAGGCTGGTGTCAACTGAAGAGGGCGGTGACGGTAGCGCCAAGTGACCGTGACCAGACTGAGGGAGGGGAGATGAGGGGGGGGGGGGTTGAGGAGGTGTGTGTGTGTGGGGGGGGGGGGGCGGGGGAGGGGGGGCGGGGTAACCATGTTCATTAAAGCCATAGCGTATTCGAGACGTGCTGCAGTCGGATTCGCTGCTTTAAGCCATGTATCCGGATACGGTACGTCTTGAATGAGTTAATTAGTGCGGTTTCGTTTGCAACGAAAGACTTCCAACAATTAATGAGATCGAAGTCACAGCTAGCTTGTTTCAGAAGCAAAACCACTACTCCAAACATCTCTAAGAGGCATAGATTCTCACGAGCCCGGAGGGCTCATGAGGATCAGTGCCTCTTGGAGATGTCTGGAGTGTTGTCTGTGCCTATGGCACGAGCTGGTTATCCGCCGTGACTTCGCTCTCGTTTGTTGTTGGAAGTCGTTCGTTGCAAACGGAAAGTCATTATTGATATGTATTTAATGCATTAAATGGCAGGCAGAGGAAATCATAGCTGAGGAACAGGCAGGATTCAGACCAGGGCGGAGCACAACTGAGCAGATCTTCAACCTGAGAGTTCTATGTGAGAGGTACCTCCAGCACCAGCAAGACCTCTATCATGACTTTGTGGATTTTAAGAAGGCGTTTGACAGGGTGTGGCATGCAGCCCTTTGGTTCACCATGAAGCTATACAACATCAATGCCAACCTGATCAAAGTCATAGAAAACCTGTACAACAAGGCCACTAGTTCAGTCTGCTTCAACGGCAAAATAGGAAATTGGTTTAGGACACAGTCGGAGTCAGACAAGGCTGCTTGCTCTCACCTACTCTTTTCAACATCTTCCTGGAATGAATCATGACAGACGCTCTAAAAGATCATGAATGAACTGTCAGTATTGGAGGCAAAACAATCACAAACTTGCGGTTTGCGGACGACATTGATGGCCTTGCAGGAACAGAGAAGGAGCTAGCTCAGCTGGTGGAAAAGCTGGCCATTTCAGTCATTGCGTTTGGGATGGAAATCTGTGCAGAGAAGACCAAAGTGATGACCAACAACACCAGTGGTATTGGCACTGACATCATGATTGGGGGTCAAAAACTGGAAACAGTTAATAAATTTAAATACTTAGGAGCCATTGTGACAGATGAGGGATCAAAACCAGAAATACTGTCCAGGTTTGCGCAGAGAGACAACAACAGCACTGACAAAATTGAAAACCATATGGAAGGACAGAAACATCACACTCTGCTCCAAGATTAGACTGATGTGCTCCTTGGTCATCTCGGTGCTCTTGTATGCTTGTGAGTCATGGACCCTCACAGCAGACCTTGAAAGGAGGATACAAGCCACTGAAATGAGATGTTTTCGAAGGCTGCTTGGCATTTCATACAGAGATCACATCACGAACGAGGAAGTGGGAAGCAGAATCAGGCAAGCTATCGGGCCCTATGAAGACCTCTTAGCCATTGTGAAAAAACGCAAACTGAAGTGGTATGGGTATGTCACGCGTTCAGCAGGGCTTGCCAAAACAATCCTGCAAGGCACTGTGCAAGGAGGACAAAGGAGAGGAAAACAGAGGAAAAGATGGGAGGACGATATCTCAGAGTGGACAGAACTGAAGCTGTGCGATACACTAAGAATGGCAGAGAACAGAGAGGAATGGAGGGAGCTGGTTGCCATGTCATCAGTGGTGCCCCAACGGTCGGCAAGACTACGGGATATAGATAGATTGATAATCCATTCAGCCCTGACGCACTACAGCAGGAGATTGGTCGACCATGATAGTTCAGATTAGCTTGGCACTACCCTTGAATTATCATGGTCGATCCATTTCCTGCAACAGGTGCATAGTCGTTAGATGACGCCTCCAAAAATTTGGGAAATACTGCCGTCGGGCTGAATGAGTTAATGTGTTCTTTTTCTTTGCCTGTAGACTACTCTAGGGCGGATACTCCTTGCCGTGGCCGTGGGGGAAGATGTCAGAGGACCACAGTGTCATGTGCCCGCGGTTACCAGAGTGGGCTATGTGGAGGACCCGCAGATCGTAGGTGTTGTCTGTCCACGTCAACAGAGACCGGTATGTAAATTAATTTATCAGTGGCGTAAAAACAGGGGGGAGACATAACAAAAGAAAATATATAGGGTAGAAAGGGGGAGGGGGGGGGATAGTATCCCCTGCCTCCCCTGCCCCACCCAATTTAAAAAGAGTTTTATTTTCATGTTTCAGGACGGAAGATTATCGTTCCTACTTCCCCTTCCACTTGTTTGTTGTTGATTTTTTTTTCATTTTTCGAAGGTTGGACTGTCGACCGCCCCACCCCCAACCCCCAGCCACACCCTTTCTCCGTTGTTTAATAATGAGTACTTGTATAGCGCCTAACCTCAGATTAGAGCTCTAGGCGCTTAACAAAAACTAATGTACAAAAATAACTAATTACAAAAATGCAATTTACAAAAAGTACAAAAAACAAAATACAACGCATACTGTAAACAAGCTATAAAGTCACCATTCAAAAGTGCTACGCTTATGGACTCATACTGGCATTCACACACACACTCACACACACACTACTTTTAACATAGAGATGATATTAACATGACAGGTGTGTGACAAAGTCATTTGTATCTGACAGAAAAAATATGGGTCTTTAGGGCTCGCTTGAATGCCTCTCTCGAATCCACGTATCTCAGTTCGCGTGGGAGGTCATTCCAAACAACTGGGCTTTGGTATCTGAATGACCTCTCACCAAACGACTTTGTTTTGACAAGAGGGATACGTAAAACTCGAGAGTCGGCAGCAGAGCGCAAATTTGAGTTTTTAAAGCTGGAAAGTAACCTGTTAGGCACACTGCACTCCCCCCCCCCCCCCCCCCCCCCCCCCGGCCACACTGTCCCCTGAACTGAAGAAAACTTCTTACGCAAATGATGATCCTTTGCGCAAGCGGGCACCATCATGCAGTACCGTTGGCTGCAGATATGCAGAATGGGGTCAATCAACTCATTTAACTGGCACCCCCCTCCCCCCTCCCTGATGTCATATGACACACTTGTTAGCCGTTGACACCCTTACTGTCATTTGACAAGACGCCCTTCTTGGTCGTTGACACCCTTGCTGTCCTTGCACACATGCATACACGCACGCACGCGCACGCGCCGCTCACACAAACACCCACACACACAAACAAACACGAGCACACACACACACACACACACACACACACACACACACACACACACACACACACACACACACAAACCATCTTATGAAATACATGAGGTAAGGAAATATTACAGTACCTGAGAAGTACTAAGTTTGACTCATCAGGTAATCAGAAAGTTTTGTTTTAAAACTTCCTGGTGAGGTAATAGTTTTCAAATGTGCAGGGATTGAATTCCAAGCAAACGGACCCGAGAATGACATACTAGTTTTAAAAAGGTCGATTCTTGGCAGTGGTAAGGGTAAGGTATTGTTTCTTGAGGTCCGTTCACGTTCTTGGTGAGATATAAATTTAGTGATTAGATACTTGGGTGTCATATTATTCAGTATCTTATACATAAAGACGCATTTGTTTAAAGTAAGTTGCTGACGCAGACCGAGAATGTTTAAATGTCTAAATTTGTCTGTGGTAGGGATGGGGCGTCTATATCATTTTTACAGTTTTTCTGTATATGGAGTTTAACCTCTTCGTGTGGACATCACTGCAGCCGTCCCACACTGTGGAGACATAATCAACGTGGGACTTTATATGAGCACGAAAAAACAATTTACGGGTATTTGTATCCGTTACATGTCTAAGCTGGGACAATAAGAAAGTGTTTTTAGCAATGGTCTTACAAACAGCATTTATATGGGTCTCCCAGCACAGTTGTTCATCAACATGTATTCCTAAGAATTTACGCTCAGTGACTTGTTCAACAGGTTCAGCGTTTAATTGTAATTGTAATGGCTGTAGTCGGCGTTGATGTTTTTGTCGCGTGGCGATTAAGATACTCTTTGTTTTAGCTGGGTGAAGAACCATATGGTTCTGTCTACACGAGTCAGATACCTCATTGAGACTGCATTGTAAACTTTGGCTAATGTCCGTCGTTTTTTTACCAGAAACATGAAGACTCGTATCGTCAGCAAATAGATTACAATTAACGTCAGAATTAGTGATATGCAACGATAGATCATTGATAAATAGTATGCATAAGAGAGGTCCCAAAATAGATCCCTGGGGGATGCCGTATTTTACATTTCCTTGCTTAGAGTATCTTCCGTGGGCGTACACCATTAGTTTTCTGTCTTCGAAATATGATCGGAAGAAGGCTATGGCGGTTGCGTTCAAGTGATAAACTGTTAGCTTATTTAGGAGAATGTCATGGTCCACAAGGTAAAACGCCTTTTTAAGGTCTATAAAAACTGCTCCTGACATCAGGCTTTTATTGATTGATTCCAGCCAGCTGTCTACAATATGTGTCAGTGCTGACTGACAAGAATGTTTCGGTCTAAAACCAGACTGGTGAATATTAAGTAATTTACCTTTTTCCAGAAAGTCAAGGAAATGTTTTTGAATGTGTTTTTCAAGGGGTTTTGACAAAGCTGACAAAAGGGAGATTGGACGATAATTATTGATATTTTCAAGATCTTTAGATTTAGGGATTGGGATTACCTTTGCTTCTTTAAGAATGGTTGGAAATGTACTTTGCTTTATGCAGAGGTTGAAAATATATGTTAGTGATTGTATGTTATAGGGTAATGAGATCTTTAGGGTTTCATTATCAATACCATCAATGCCAGCAGACTTTTTGTTCGGCATGCTATAGATATATCTGCCGACTTGCGCAGCTGTAATATTAGGGATGGTGAAAGTATTGATATATATTTTTTTTTAAAGTGTTCTCTGAGAATTTCGGCACTTCATATGGTTTACTGTTATTTGCAGCTGACAATGCCAGTATTTCGGCTGTCGTTAAGAAATGGTTATTTAATATATCAGCTGACATATGGGATGGGATTTCGGGTGCTAATTTACCCTTCGTTATGACGTTCAGAACCTTCCAACCCGTTGTCGTGTCCTTTTTGTCTCGAATCATTTGTTGGAAAAAAAAGACTTCTTAGACGCTCTAACTAAATATTTGATACGATTGCGTTGTTTTTTTTTGTATTCTTCGTACTTTTGCTCTTTTCTAAGTTTGTCTCTAAATGACATGGCCTGCTTGATATCCGCTGTTAAAAAAGGTGGTATGGTGGAATGTTTAACTCGTTTTTCACGTATGGGCGCATGTTTATTAAGGACACTGAGAAACAGATCCATCCAGCATGACAAGGCACTGTGAGGTGATTGGTGATCATAACCTCAGTAAATGGAGCATTGTGCAGGTCCCACAAAAATTCGTCTTATTAAAGTGTTTAAAGGAGCGATATTTTATAGTTTTATGTCTTTTAGTTTTATTCTTGTCTAGTTTCATGGAGACGTTACAGCATACTGGGTTATGATCGCTTACAGCTAAGGAGGGAACCTGCACATTTGATATTTTATGGTCATTTGTCACGTAAATGTGATCATATAAGGTTGAAGATGTAGATGTGGTTCTAGTGGTTTTTTTTAAAAAACTAATTGTTTTTAAACCGAATAAGGCTGTTGTGGATGCCCATGCAGCATGGTACCCTTTGGGCTTAAGTAGGTCAATGCTAAAGTCGCCCAGCAGAACAATGTTATCTTTACTTTGATTAACTTTATCCATCATTTCTACGAAGTCACCATACCAGTCCCTATTAGCTGCTGGATTTCTATAAATCAAGCCAATCAGGACTGGGGGGATTTAGATGTTTTCACCTCGACCCATAAACGTTCAACTTCGGCTGACTCTAGGTCCCGTCGTCGTTTAACGTTACTAATTATCTAATCATGTATATATACTGCTAGTCCAGTGTGCTGGGGACTTGAGGCATCTCTGCGGAGTACTGAGAAGTTTGGGACTGAGATGGAATTATCCCTGATAGTGTTTTTGAGCCTCGACTCGGATACACCAAAAACATGAAAATGTGTGGGCGTGTTCAAGAACACAGACAAATCTGGCACCTTATTAACTAAATGGTAAATGTTGAGGTGGCCAATTCTCAACTCATCAGGTCGTTGTGGGACAGTTTGTACATTATATTTTGGCATGTCGGTAACAGAACAAACCTAGCAATACTATTCCAAAAATAAAATAAAAATAATGTCAATGTGTATAAATAAATAAGAAAACGACAAGAAAACGTAGGAAAAACAACAGCAACAACAATAAAGCAAAATTAAAATGTTTCTGACTCTCTTGGTCAGAGTCCAGCTGCGAGTTCGACTTGCACAATGGAACTTTGGCAAGGCTGCGAGAAAACTACTAAAAAACAAACAAAAACTGTCTGAAATACACGCTGTCAAATAAGAAGGGTGTGTCCTATGAGTGTCTAACACAAGCTGTCAATCTAGGGACGCGTGTCCTAATGTCCGGCGCGTGGTCTGAATTTCTGCAGCAGAGAAAACAAGGCTGCGCAGTCACTTTCACTAAGCTGGGGCACTCCTGGGGGCGGGGGTAGTGGGGGATAGGGAAATACGGAGGGATTAGAATACGGGTACATCGGTCGGCCGTCACCTACGAAGAAGGGGGGGGGGGGGGCCCATGGGAGATGTGGAGTAACCGTAGGTGGGCCGCTGTGACTTCTGTTCCGGAGCAGATCCGGCCTTTGATTCGCCGCTACGTTGAGTGACTAGCGGTGTGCAGTCGGCTTGACTGCAATCTTTTACCACAGCATGCTCCTGTCGGAATCGGGGTGCAAGGCTTGAACTGACTGGGCGCTGAGAGCGTCGGTCTCTTTGAGGCTCCTTGTCTCTGGCACCAGGCTTGCCGTGTGTGTCACCGTGCCCTGGCAGCTGTTCATGGCGGCGAGACTTTGGGTGATTTGGTTCTTGCCGGGCTGCGTTGTTGGAGGTGCGGTCAGAGTACGAACGCTTGATGTTGACAGCAAGAGCATTGGTGCCCAGCTTGTTGGGATGGATGGCGTCTCTGAACCAACCGCTCTTTACCTCGCCGGTTCTTGTAGAGAAGGCGTAGTCATTGTCAACAAAGTTGACCTTGAGGGATGCGCACGTTTCCCTGAGGCAGAGGTTGCTGTCAGTGATGCATGGGTCTGGCTGCTGACGCTGGTTGTTCGTGGGCAGGATGGAAGACATGGCGATTTCTGCCTTGGTGAAGACTCGTCTGGCAGCAGAAATCACATCCTTCCAGCCCTTCTTGCCGATGACGAACCCACGCTTACAGTCGTTGATGCCAACGTGTATGACGACTGTGCTGACTGTATTCGTGGGTTCGGCATCATGAAGGTGGTGTAGAATACCGGCTCTGTCGAGGCCGACACTGACACGACCTGCGCCTTGTCCGTGCCAGTGACAGACATCAGCTTTCCGTGCAGACCGCATAGGACAGAGTCACCTAGAAGCAGCGTCTGGGTGACAAGCTTTAGCTCTGGAATCCCAGAACGGTAGGTGTGTTTGTCAGCGCCTGGAGAGGGTCGGGGTGCTGGTACCGGCTCCTTGTGCTCGGGCGTTTGCCGGATAGCAGTGTTGTCGTGAGGTGGACGCGGGGGTTCAGATGTGGTCGTGGTGGCAGGGGATTTGGTGGTAGCAGGCGATTTTTCCGGCGCTTGCTTTGCCTGGGTGTTGGAGGGGGAGAAAATGCCTTTCTTGCCGGTCCTCGATCCCCACTTCTCCCCCTCCAGCTGGGTGATTCGTTGTCGGAGGTGTCTAATTTCAGTTTGCAGCGCATCCACCTCAATATTGTAGGCGTGGCGGATCTCTCCAACTGCTGACCGGAGAGCAGCTATCACTGCCATTACGCGCTCCATGGCCAGGGTGTCTGGGTTGAGAACAACAGGGCAGACCGTCTGGCACGCAGACTCGATAACCATGGTATCAGCAGGGGCAGGAGGCTGAGTGCCATGGTGCCAGCGCCGCCGACGTCGGAGGTAGGGGCAGCACGAGCTTTGCTGTCGATGGTGGAGATAGTGGTAGTTCCAGTGCCGCCGTTGTCGGAGGTGGAGGCACTGTTGTTGCAGTTGTTGTAGGTGGTGGTGATGGTATTGCCAGTGCCGCCGACTAGAGACGTAGGGGCAGCACTAGCACTGTTGTCGCTGTCGTTGGTGTGAAAGTGCCAGTGCCGCCGACGTCAGACATATGGACAGCACTAGCTCTGTTGTCGCTGTCGTTGGTGGTGAAAGTGCCAGTGCCGCCGACGTCAGCCCTAGGGGCAGCACTAGCTCTGCTGTCGCTGTCGTTGGTGGTGAAAGTGCCAGTGCCGCCGACGTCAGACGTAGGGGCAGCACTAGCACTGTTGTCGCCGTCGTTGTGGTGAAAGTGCCAGTGCCGCCGACGTCAGACGTAGGGGCAGCACTAGCTCTGTTGTCGCTGTCGTTGGTGGTGAAAGTGCCAGTGCCGCTTACCTCTGAGATAGAGGCAGCACAAGATGTGTTGTCGCTTTCGGTGATGGTGCCAGTGCCGCCGACGTCTGACGTAGGGGCAGCACTAGCTCTGTTGCCGCTGTCGCTGGTGTTGATGGCGCCAGTGCCGCCGACGTCTGACGTAGGGGCAGCACTAGCTCTGTTGTCGCTGTCGCTTGTGTTGATGGTGCCAGCGCCGCCGACGTCTGACGTAGGGGCAGCACTAGCTCTGTTGTCGCTGGTGTTGATGGTGCCAGCGCCGCCGACGTCAGACGTAGGGGCAGCACTAGCTCTGTTGTCGCTGTCGGTGATGGTGCTAGTGCCGCCGACGTCAGACGCAGGTACAGCACTAGCTCTGTTGTCGCTGTCGTTGGTGGTGAAAGTGCCAGTGCCGCCGACGTCTGAGGCAGGGGCAGCACAAGCTCTGTTGTCGCTGTCGGTGATGGTGCCAGTACCGCCGACGTTAGACGTAGTGGCAGCACGAGCTCTGTTGTTGCTGTCGGTGATGGTGCCAGTGCCGCCGACGTCTGACGTAGTGGCAGCACTAGCTCTGTTGTCGCTGTCGCTAGTGTTGATGGTGCCAGTGCCGCCGACGTTTGACGTAGTGGCAGCACTATCTTTGTTGTCGCTGTCGCTGGTGTTGGTGGTGTCAGTGCCGCCGACGTCTGACGTAGAGGCAGCACTAGCTCTGTTGTCGATGTCGGTGATGGTGCCAGTGCCGCCGACGTCGGAGGTAGGGGCAGCACTAGCATTGTTGTCGCTGTCGCTGGTGGTGCCAGTACTGCCGATATTGGGGGTAGGGGCGCTGTCGCTATAGGTAGAACCCTCGGTGTCGTCCATTATGGTGATGGTCTGGGTGTCGGTTACTGACAGGCTGGTGTCAACTGAAGAGGGCGGTGACGGTAGCGCCAAGTGACCGTGACCAGACTGAGGGAGGGGAGATGAGGGGGGGGGGGGGGGGGGTTGAGGAGGTGTGTGTGTGGGGGGGGGGGGGCGGGGTAACCATGTTCATTAAAGCCATAGCGTATTCGAGACGTGCTGCAGTCGGATTCGCTGCTTTAAGCCATGTATCCGGATACGGTACGTCTTGAATGAGTTAATTAGTGCGGTTTCGTTTGCAACGAAAGACTTCCAACAATTAATGAGATGGAAGTCACAGCTAGCTTGTTTCAGAAGCAAAACCACTACTCCAAACATCTCTAAGAGGCATAGATTCTCACGAGCCCGGAGGGCTCATGAGGATCAGTGCCTCTTGGAGATGTCTGGAGTGTTGTCTGTGCCTATGGCACGAGCTGGTTATCCGCCGTGACTTCGCTCTCGTTTGTTGTTGGAAGTCGTTCGTTGCAAACGGAAAGTCATTATTGATATGTATTTAATGCATTAAATGGCAGGCAGAGGAAATCATAGCTGAGGAACAGGCAGGATTCAGACCAGGGCGGAGCACAACTGAGCAGATCTTCAACCTGAGAGTTCTATGTGAGAGGTACCTCCAGCACCAGCAATACCTCTATCATGTCTTTGTGGATTTTAAGAAGGCGTTTGGCAGGGTGTGGCATGCAGCCCTTTGGTTCACCATGTAGCTATACAACATCAATGCCAACCTGATCAATGTCATAGCGCAGTCTGCTTCAACGGCAAAAGAGGAAATTGGTTTAGGACACAGTTGGAGTCGGACAAGGCTGCTTGCTCTCACCTACTCTTTTCAACATCTTCCTGGAAAGAATCATGACAGACGCTCTAAAAGATCATGAAGGAACTGTCAGTATTGGAGGCAGAACAATCACAAACTTGCGCTTTGCGGACGACATTGATGGCCTTGCAGAAACAGAGAAGGAGCTAGCTCAGCTGGTGGAAAAGCTGGCCAGTTCAGTCATTGCGTTTGGGATGGAAATCTGTGCAGAGAAGACCAAAGTGATGACCAACAACACCAGTGGCATTGGCACTGACATCATGATTGGAGGTCAAAAACTGGAAACAGTTAATAAATTCAAATACTTAGGAGCCATTGTGACAGATGAGGGATCAAAACAGGTTTGCGCAGACAACAACAGCACTGACAAGATTGAAAACCATATGGAAGGACAGAAACATCACACTCTGCTCCAAGATCAGACTTATGTGCTCCTTGGTCATCTCGGTGCTCTTGTATGCCTGCGAGTCATGGACCCTCACAGCAGACCTTGAAAGGAGGATACAAGCCACTGAAATGAGATGTTTTCGAAGGCTGCTTGGCATTTCATACAGAAATCACATCACGAACGAGGAAGTGGGAAGCAGAATCAGGCAAGCTATCGGGCCCTATGAAAACCTCTTAGCCATTGTTAAAAAACGCAAACTGAAGTGGTATGGGCATGTCACGCGTTCAACAGGGCTTGCCAAAACAATCCTGCAAGGCACTGTGCAAGGAGGACGAAGGATGAATCAATGAATCTTTATTTTACAACGGTAAAGATATTAACAATGCCAGAGGCAATGCCATTTTTCAAATATGCCGTTGCTACATCTACAACACAACAATTACATTACATTAATACATGTATAGGACCAACGCCTACGGGTGTGTTGGGGGAGGGGGAGCAATGGTAAGGAAAAACAAACAAACAAACAAACAAACAAACAAACAAACAAACAAACAAACAAACAAACAAACAAACAACAACAAAAAAACAGCAGCGCTATACATACACAGCAGTAGAATGGGTACATTACTAACAATGATATCTACGTATAGAAAGCAAAGCTTGCAGATAGTTATGGCTGCGAAGATAAATGTTTAAATAGACTTTTCTTGAAACATGATACCGTTGGAGTGGTCTTCGTGTGGGGCGGAAGCGAATTCCACAAAGTAGCCCCCGAGAATGCTAGACTGGTTTTAAATAAGTCTATTCTGGTTTTGGGTACTACGTACAGGCTTTTGTATCGCCATAGCGGGACTGTGACCGGACTAGCAGCTGGGTTAGATATTTCGGAGTGTTGTCATTCCGAATCTTGAAAAGAAGAACACCTTTGTTGAATGCAAACTGATTCTTGAGAGAAAGAAGTCCCGCTTTGTGAGAGGAAGACAGAGGAAAAGATGGGAGGACAATATCTCAGAGTGGACAGGACTGAAGCTGTGCGATACACTAAGAATGGCAGAGAACAGAGAGGAATGGAGGGACCTGGTTGCCATGTCATCAATGGTGCCCCAACGGTTGGCAAGACTACGGGATATAGATAGATGGATAATCCATTCAGCCCTGACGCACTACAGCAGGAGATTGGTCGACCATGATAATTCAAATTTTAGCTTGGCACTACCCTTGAATTATCATGGTCGATCCATCTCCTGCAACGGGTGGATAGTCGTTAGATGACGCCTCCAAAAATTTGGGAAATACTGCTGAATGAGTTAATGTGTTCTTTTTCTTTGCCCGTAGACTACTCTAGGGCGGATACTCCTTGCCGTGGCCTTGGGGGAAGGTGTCAGAGGACCACAGTGTCATGTGCCCGCGGTTACCGGAGTGGGCTATGTGGAGGACCCGCAGATCGTAGGTGTTGTCTGTCCACGTCAACAGGGACCGGAAGAGCGTAAAGCCACAGTTTCGCACTTTGGTGTCCGACCCTTCTCTCTGAGCCCTCAGCGATAAGCTTCTGGAGCTTGAAGCCACGGTTTGGAAATTGATAATAATAAGAATGTTCTTACATTTTCTTTTATAAAAGAAGTATTGATCTTTAGTGGTGTACCAGAAAATATAATTGAAAATAAATGTAATACATTTTCTGCCGCATGGAAATTTTCTTCTAATAATTTGAATCGTTTTTATTTGTACATTGTGTGTGTGTATGTGTGTGTGTGTGTGTGTGTGTGTGTGTGTGTGTGTGTGTGTGTGTATGGGCGAGCGCGTGTGTGTACATGCACGCGTGCGTGCGTGCGTACAAGCGTGCTTATAGTTGCTTGTTTGTTTGTTTGTTTGTGCAAGCTTTCGTGTGTTTTCATCAATGTACACCCATTTTGCCCGTCACACACTTTACTGAGTGCATCTCAAATTCCTACCTTTTTGCACTGCCTGACCCCAGCTCTCCAAACTCGTGTGATCGAATTTCACCCGCGACTATAAATTTTGCAAAGTGCAGCGTGGGCTCAAATAGGAGGAAGAACTGACGTTATCTCATTCCAAAGGAGCTCGTCGATTGCCAGTTGATGTACTTACGATCTCGTCAAGTGCACACTTACTCGCAGAGTACATGTACCTTTACACACACCAGCTTTGATCTGGAGTTTTTTTTTAAGCTCAGCAAGAATGGTATTAACCCCTTAGCTGCCCCGACAAAGGCGAACGCTACTTATCTGCAAGAGACATAAATCCTTAGCGTCATTTGTAAATTCGCGTCTTTATTTTTTATTCAACCACCGGTACTGTTAGCAGTACAAATAGCTGCGTGCACAAGTGTTAACCCCTTTATCGCAGGGACAAGGCGAAAACTACTCATCTGCAAGAGATATAAATCCTCATGAGCCCCCGCAGTCGCTTGTTCGTATGTCTTTTGTTCATATGCCCTGTGTTCTTCGTGCATATTTTTGGTCCCATTTCGTTTGTGTTCTTCACGCGAATGTCGGGCCGTTTGCAGTGGTTTCAGACGCGAAATCCGCGTCCACTGACAATCAAGGGGTTAACACATTCGAGAAGCGTTGCATGCCGCGTATTCGAATGAGTTAACGCAGTTATAACCTTTAGGTTGAAATCTTCAAATCTGGCCGTTGTCGTGAAGACTATAACAGCTCACGAGGAAGATCGACGACGACAGTTCAAGGGTGGTGCCAGAATAGCTTGGCGCCTACAGGCGCCAAGCTATTCTGGCACCACCCTTGAACTATCAGGGTCGATCCATATCCTGATGTAGCGGTGTGGCAGGGCTGTCTGACTGGGTTACAAGAAGGAGAGTAGAATGTGGAGTCGGTAACATTTTACTTTTGTGTGCGTGCACAACCTGTATGGGTCTATGACGTTCGTTGAATAATAATTTATTTATTTTTGCAAGTTTTGGAGCCACGTTATACTCCCATCACACAGTCAGCCCTGAAGAGGCTGAGTGCTGTTCGGATGTGTGACGTGACACATCAAATTCATCACTGTGTACACGGCGTCCTGGGACTAGCGATAACATGACGTGAAGCTTAAAGTGACGTCATTTTGCTGCTCGTGCTATTTTTCTTCTTCAGAATTCCTGTCGCTACTCCAGCCCACAGAGCATACTAATGGCGGGAAGCTCCGTGTGTCCGTCTTTATTGTGTGCGCCGGTGTGTGTTGATCAGAGGCTGGGTTAGAGAGGAGGGAAATAGATCAGAAGGATAAACTGGAAAATATGAACAACTCTGAATGTTCCTAAACGAAAAACATACGTGAGCTCCAAAATATACGCTAGACTTTGGGATGAAATCCTCATCTTGTTGGTTGTTGTTTTTAAGTCCCTTCTATTTGTAGAAGGGACATTTTAGGATGGGTCGCGGTTTGTCCATGATGTCAAATGCGGGCCGGCCTATTCCTCTGACAACTAACAAAAATTGCGTCATGTCTGGTTATGCTAACCTCGCTGTTGAACGCACTTTTGGCGCGAAGAGCCGTATGTGCGTATGTGTGTGTGTGTGTGTGTGTGTGTGTGTGTGTGTGTGTGTGTGTGTGCGTGCGTGCGTTCGAGCGCGCGTGTGTGTGTGTGTATGTATGTGTGTGTATGTGCGTGCGTGCGTTCGTGCGTGTGTGTGTGTGTGTGAGTGTGTGTGTGTGTGTGTGTGTGTGTGTGTGTGTGTGTGTGTGTGTGTGTTTGTGTGTGTAGACACGAGAATCTCCGATATTTCTGTCCACACAAGCTTGAAACTTGGTGAAATACTTTATTCAAGGCGTGGCAAAGACAGCACCCGAGCATATTCTAAGTGAATGTCTCATTAAAGAAACAAAAGACTTCTTATAGGAGTTCGGTTGACCCAAATTAGAGTCAGTAATTCTTGTCATATTTACATGAAATTTTGGATATAGCTAGTTTGGAGAAAGACATTAGATAAGTTCGTTAGCCAGCTTTGTACCCTTCAACTTCTTCAGTAAAAATTAATTCTTTTTAGAAAAAAATTACAACAGTAAAAAACCTTGACTTCTTGAGAAAGTCAGACAGTGGCGGTGACGTAAAAGAAGCAACTCTGTCACCACGCAGACACTGACGCAGTACTCTAAATATGATGTAAATATGACGCAATTCTCTCTCTCTCTCTCTCTCTCTCTCTCTCTCTCTCTCTCTCTTGTTCTTTCTCGTAAGAGGGTTAAACTGAGTGAACTCGTACTGCAGATATTATGTTGATCTGCTCGTATCACTGATAAACGGATGATTCTAATCATTTCAGCTCTGCATGTTTGGCCAAATGCCGTCATAGGAACGTACGTGTGAGACGTGTGTTTACTGGATCTCGTATCTTATACTCGACTCGAACTCCTTACTATATGCAGCGCACTTTTGTTTTGAGTCGACGTACTTTCAGTTGCTTATGTGACTGTCTATATAGACTATGCATTTCACGGAAAAAGTCAACTTATTTTATTTTTATTTTGTTAAAATATTTTTGTTCATACTCTCTAATCAAGGTTTAGTAAAGCATGGCGTACCACAATGCTCTATTCTTGGTCCTCTTTTATTCTGCTTGTACATAAATGATCTTCCTCTTGCGATAAAAGAGAGTCCGAAATAGCTCAGGCGGTTAAGCGTCGGAGCAAGAGAGCGAAGGGAATCGCCGGGTCGTGGGTTCGAATCCCCGTCCGCCCCGGTATCTCGACTCACAATCCAGGGAAAAAAGACGGGCTTGTTCAATAGCAGTCCGTTGAAAGGTCTTGGTAAGTCAAAGTGGCACAGTTGCAGTGCGCCTGAATTGATCAGTATTCATGTCGTACTCCATAAGCTCTAGATTCCCCTGTCCGCCATAACCCGCCCGTCAGGGCCGTCCATTATCACTTCGGTGGCGTGGACGTTAAACCCCGAACTAACTAACCAATCTTGCGATAAAAAATGAAAGCGTTACATGTGATATGTTTGCAGATGATGCTGCAGTACACACGCCAGATAAGGATATCATCATCATCATCATCAGTCCCTTGCCCGAACTGGGCGTTGGGGGGACTGAAAGGCAGCAGCAACAGACAGTGCTCTCCACTGAGTTCTATTTTGGGCGGTGGCAAGCAAGTCTGGCATCTCGAGTTCGGTCCATTCTTTTATGTTTGCGACCCAACTCTTTCTCTGACGACCTCGCCGACGACTTCCTTCGAGAGTGCCTTGGAGGATAGTCTTGGACAAGGTGTTGTGTCGGGTCACGTGGCCAAACCAAGCAAGCTTGCGCCGTTTCACAGTTGCCAGAAGGGGTTCATGTGGGCCCACCATAAGGATATATCAAACATCTATTCACGACTGCAAAACACACTGCAAGATATTGCTGAATGGTGCAGTCATAATATTATGATTCTAAACCCGGCAAAAACCGAAAGCATGGTAATTAGCACCCGCCAAAAGCACCAACTCGGCTTTCTCTCACTCAGTCTGTCCCTCGAAGGCAAAACCATCAGCCAAGTTACTAGTCATTGCCTGCTAGGAGTCACGGTGGACAACCAGCTTAGGTGTCAGCCACACATCAGTAATGTCTCTAAAAATTAATTGTCTATAAAAATCTGTACCTTTTAGCAAAACTTAAACACATTACTGATATGGAGACACGTCAACTGTTCTTCAATGCCCATATTAGATCACATAAATTATAGACTATGCCTCTACTGTGTGGGATGGTTTGAGCGATGTCCATTTGAAAAGATTAAACTCTCTACATCGGAGAGCTGCCAAACTAATACTCCCTGATCCCAGCTTAGCTACTGACCAAAAATTCTGCCCCTGAAAGATCATTTAACTTCTAATAGGGGAATGGTTATGTTCAAGGCCTTAAATTCTGCGCATTGAGTTATATTATAAATATGAGAAATGCGCCATATAAATACCAAGTAATAATAATAATAATAATAATAATAATAATAATAATAAGCTACCCCGATATATCACAACGCTATTTACCATCAAGTCATCAACATACTCCAGATCAAGAAAATTCCTTATTGTGCCGCAACCTAGAATTGATCTCTATAAAGGAGTTTAACGTTCTCTGTTCTATATAAATACCAAGTAATAATAATAATAATAATAATAATAATAATAATAATAATAATAATAATAAGCTACCCCGATATATCACAACGCTATTTACCATCAAGTCATCAACATACTCCAGATCAAGAAAATTCCTTATTGTGCCGCAACCTAGAATTGATCTCTATAAAGGAGTTTAACGTTCTCTGGCCCTTTGGAATGCCTTGCCTAGAAACGTCACGATATCAGCTACTTTCTCCTCGTTTAAAGTCAGTCTCATCAAGTACTTGTTTTTGTCAGCAGCACCGCCGTAACTGTGCACATATTGAAAAATACTATTCTGATTAGATCATTAACTGCATCAGTGCATGTATCCCAGTCTTGACTCAGTTTTATTCAGTACAACTATTCAACTATTCATATGACTGACTGACTTAACGTCCTAAGCCGCGCGAGCGCGCGTGTGTGCATGTGTGTGTGTGTGTGTGCGTGTGTGTGTGTGTGTGTGTGTGTGTGTGTGTGTGTGCGTACGTGCGTGCGTGCGTGCGTGCGTGCGTGCCTTTGCTTACGTGTGCGTACGTGTATATTAGAGACAGAGAGTGGCGTGCGGAAACGTACATGCGTATGTATGCGCATTAGGCTGCGTGTATTCCTATAGTATTACTTTAATTAAACCTCACAACATGTGATTATGCTCGATCAGTAAAGCTGGTAATTCCTATGTCACTTCCCGCTTACATTTTTCTTGTCTATTGGCTTGTGTTTGTCAAGTAATTTTTTGTTTGTATGTTTGTTTGTTTTTTGTTGCCTGTTCAGTAGTAGAAAATAATTAGTGCTATAGTAATTAATCAGAATATTAGCAACGGCAAATTAAAAAAATGGTTGTTACTATCAAAACTTTTACCGTTGTCAAATAAAGGATCATTGTCATTGTCTCTCTCTCTCTCTCTCTCTCTCTCTCTCTCTCTCTCTCTCTCACACACACACACACACACACACACACACACACACACACACACACACACACACATACACACACACACACACACACACACACACACACACACACACACACACATGCGCGCATCTCAAAGAGGATCTATGCCTCTTGGAGATGTTTGGAGCGCGCGTGCACTAACACACACACACACACACACACACACACACACACACACACACACACACACACACACACACACACACACACACACACATTGACACGCTTTCAGAAGAGCTTGCAGGTGTACTTAGTATATCATGTAGCTAGGTAAAGTCAACCTGATTTCTCACAAATTATAGCAAGACTGAAATTTTATCGTCCAATTCTAGTTTTGTCACCATTTTCTCAAGCCTTGAAGCGAAAGTGAAAATTGTATCCCGTAAAATAAAAAAAATTACGTAAAAACAAAAAAACAAAATACGTCATGACACTGAAATGACGTTTGACAAACCAATGACGCATATGCACTGCGCCCGTTATGGAGCTCACTGACGCATTGACATATTTGCGAGGCTTTTTCAATAGGATATACATGTATTTCAACATCAGAATCAGATCAAAGACAAAAGGTAGAGACCCTTGACAGCGAAGACAGTTCTCAAATAGAAGGGACTTTGTAGGTTATAGTTCATCCCATCTTGATTTTTCGTCTGCCGCGAGATCGCCTTTGTCGCCTGCTCGGCGTGAAACCATCATGACTAACACTGAAACCGTGTTTCGTCGTTAAAAAAAAAAATTGGGAGGCCGGAGCCTCTGTGCCCCCATGTCACCTACCCCTCCCTCTCCTGTATCCCTCAACCATAGGACATCACCTCTCACCTCGCAAACACTCATGTTAAAAGCATTGGTTACACTCTAAAGTGCAGGGCGAAAAGTGTAACTGAGCCATAGTTTCTCTCACGAACACCGTTTTTGTTTCTGGGACAGAGAGAAAGTTCATTTCGCGGTACCCCCGACACTCTCCCCCAGCTCACAGAAGTGCGATATTAAATGGTCTCAGTCTCAAGCTGTTAGTCCTGCACAAGCCACTAAATAAGGTGCTCCGCTGTAGCAGAGCATCTTGCTTAGTGGCTTGCTCAGGGTTTATGTTCACTCAAATGGTCTCTGGAGGAGGAAGCACTTTCCTTTAAAATAAACTGGGCGGTGGACTCTCGGCAGTGTTTCTCCCATGATAGTTAACACGAAAAGGTCACCCGTCCGACATCGGGGTATCGGTTAAAGGCCCACTATCGCCGCAACTGTTGAAAGGTACACTTCTGTTACACAGATGGTTACAAAACGCTATGCACATGTCTAGTTATGGTTCATTTAGACACAGAACAATCCAGTTAAGCACACGTCGTCTTTATATCAAGTAATCCGACAATGACTCCACTCCGTTCTAGAAATACAACACTGTCAGTGCAACTGAGAAACAGCTAAAAATAGATTGACACGATAACAGTTGCGCAAAATAAATAAGCGCGATTGCGCGTGTGCTTTAGCTGCGCGTCCAAACTTCTGTTAAAGTTCATTAGGTGTGTCGACAAGGCATAACAAACACAAATGGTAGCTGAAATGTGTCTTCAGATTTATGCATAATGGTATTTTAAATACGGGGCCTTAGTTCTTTATATTGGCCCAGAGTATGAGCTCTTCTCGTCAGCGGCTGATATGTTCGAGTAGTTTCCACCCACTATGTAGAGCTAATTTACTGTACTGAACTGGAGCTGCCTCATGTACCGATCACGTCAAGAAAAGAACAAAGCAGTCAACAGGTTTGGACTGAATGTTTCTCACCGAACTCTAGCTGTCTGTAGGCTGATCAGCGAAACATTTGACGTGATCTGGTCTGTGATATTGGACGTTTGGGCTCCAGAGCCGTGAGGTCCAAACTCACAGAGCAGTAACGGCTCTTGAAGCGGTGTGTCCAAAAGGGGAGCAGGGTTACCAGTGCAACACACATCGTTTGTATTATAAGTGGGTAACACATTTGATATATGCTGCATTCGGATACGCGGCTCTGTGCCCTGTGTCCGGATGCGGCACATCTGGAATGAGTTAACTCATTCAAGGGTCCGGCGTCAATAGATGCGGAAGTGTCGTATAGCATTCCGGCGGCAAAGCTATACTATGATACTTCCGCAGCTATTGATGCAGGTCCCATTTAATGAATTAACGTAGGATTTTCTGAATCTGGTGCTAAATGAAAGCTAGGTTAGGAAGACGGACTGCAAAGCTTTAGAAGTTGATGATGGAAATGTGAGTTGTGCGTATTAATGTTTTGATATGACTTCAAATGTAATCTCGTCTACGATATATGTTTTCCCCCGCAATACCTATATTTTCAGCGGGGGGGGGGGGGGGGGGGGGGGGGAGAGAGAGAGAGAGAGGAGAGAGAGAGAGAGAGAGAGAGAGAGAGAGAGAGAGATAGAGAGAGAGAGAGAGAGAGAGAGAGAGAGAGAGAGAGAGAGAGAGAGAGAGAGAGAGAGAGAACAATGAACAGCGATTGAACAATGAACCTTTATTTTATAACGGTAAAAGTATTTGGTAACAGGACCAATTTTCACACTTGCCGTTACTACCATTAAGCTAAGAACTACCATTGAAAACTATCACAAACAAAACAACAGTTTCACACGAAAGTAAATAAAAGCACACAGGCACAAACACTCTCTACATCACACACACACATTCCACACCACATACACACAGACACACACGCACATACTGCAACACACGCAAACACACATACACACACACACCAACGCACACACACTACACAACACGCATACACACACTCACACGACCCCCCCCCCCCACCCCACCCCCTCTCCCACAGGGCAACTGTGACGTGAAATTTTCATTGAAAAAAAAGAAGAAATATACAGTTCACAGTCATACACTCTCTCTTGTCTTGACTTCGCGAACGAAGATTTTATAGGGGTTGCCCACGACGTCTGCAGGCCTCCTCGTGGCTGCGCAGGCCAATCCGGGACAGGCAAGTTCGACCGCATTGGCTGCAGGGGAAGGTCTGGCCAGGGTTCTGAGTTGCGGCATCTCTGTTTTTTCTCCTGAGCCGCTTGTCCTTAAGGCTAGCTGTGCGAGAGTCCTCAAAGGAGACAGCTGCCTTGTAAATGGTGGAGCGCCAGGTGTCACGGTCCGCAGCAAGCAAAGACCACTGGCGGTGGTCGATTTGGCAGGCACTAGGTGACTTCTTGAGACAGTCTTTGTATCTCTTCTTTGGTGCCCCTCTGTCTCGGTGTCCAGTGGCAAGCTCGCCGAACAGGGTGATCTTGGGTAGGCGATGATCCTCCATCCAGGAAACATGCCGCGCCAAGCGGAGCTGCGGCCGCAGCAGCAAAGCCTCGATGCTCACAGTTTATGCCTGTTCAAGGACCTCGACGTTGGTGACATAGTCACTCCAGTGAATGCCCAGGATGGTACGCAGGCAGCGCTGGTGGAAGCGTTCGATTAGTCGTAGTTGGCTGCGGTAGAGGGCCCAGGACTCGGAACCATACAGCAGGGTGGTGAGGACGACAGCTCTGTACACGCTGATCTTGTTGCCTGTTTTCAGCTGTTGATTGTGCCACACCCGCTTGAATAGTCGCCCGAAAGCGCTGTTCGCTTTTGCCAGCCTGCTGTCAAGCTCCTTGTCCAGCTTGGCGTCCGACGTGATGATGCAGCCAAGGAAAGTAAACTGGTGCACTGACTTTAGTTCAGACTAGCCGATGGTGATGTGGGGAGGGCGATGCTCTACCGTGGGTGCCGGTTGATGGAGGACCTCTGTCTTTTTCAGACTGACCTCGAGTCCAAAGAGCTGGGCAGCGTCTGCAAAGCAGGCCGTGATGCGCCGCAGGGACCTCTCTGTGTGTGCAACGAGGGCAGCGTCATCAGCAAAGAGCAGCTCACGAATCAGTTGGTCTAGGGTTTTGGTGTGGGCCTGCAGTCGTCAGTCGTACAGTCATACAACGCACATAACAAATATTTAAAAATATACATGCATGTCAAAACAGGAAAATTGAAAGAAATACAGAATCAAGCCTAACGACACAAATAAAACTATAATATACAGTTATACCACACACATATGACAAGCACACATACGCACAAACACAAACATGTATACTCACGCGCGAACTCACACATACACATGCACACACACACACATACAGAGAGAGAGAGAGAGAGAGAGAGAGAGAGAGAGAGAGAGAGAGAGAGAGAGAGAGAGAGAGAGAGAGAGAGAGAGAGAGAGAGAGAGAGAGAGAACTAAATTGAGAGAGCTCGAAACGGCTGCCCTGTTTACTCAAGGGAGATCACCACGAGAGAGAGAGAGAGAGAGAGAGAGAGAGAGAGAGAGAGAGAGAGAGAGAGAGAGAGAGAGAGAGAGAGAGAGAGAGAGAGAGAGAGAGAGAGAGAGAGAGAGAGAGAGAGATGATGATGATGATGATGATGAAACGTTTTTATTCAGGATAAAAAGTTTTAGGCATAGCAATGCCTATCTTCCAAACTGTCCTGCTACTCTACACATATAAAAATACATCAGACGATACATCAAAAGATAAAACATATGTAAGTAAAAAGACCCATCCCCCTCCCCCCCCCCACCACCACCACTCAGAGGGAAAAAAATAGAAATAAAAAAAAATATATATATATAATTATATACACATGTATGAACCTGACATGTTAATGCAGACAGTCGAGCTATTACATAATCTGTAGCAACAGTAGAAGAGTATTAGGTAATAGGAAACTTGTCACTAACTATACGAATAGTAGCATAAGGGAGCCGAACATACTATTACTTCTGAAGTAAATATTTATGGAGGCGATCTTTGAAGACGCTAATCTTACAAATTGATTTCAGGTGTGGAGGTAACATATTCCACGCTTTAGCGCCTGAAAAAGACAGAGTGGTTTTACAGATGTCTAATCTAATTTTTGGAATGTGGATCGAACTATTTCTCGTGTTTTTCCTATTATTGTCGGAAAATAGAGTTTTTAGATAGGGTGGGGCTTTTCCGTGCATGATCTTGTGCAGTAGAACACAGCGATTAAATTCAAACTGTTTCTTCAATGTTAGTAACTTTAGAGATTTTAATTTTTCATCAGTCGAAGTAGGACTGGGAAGTATTAATTTAATGCCCCGACGATACAAGGAATTAACTTTTTTCATGTGAACTTCGCTGCATCCATCCCAGACGGTAGAACTGTAGTCACAATGCGTTTTGATATGCGCATGGAAAAAGAGTTTACGGATATCAGTATTAACTATATGGCGTAGTTTTGATAACAGGAACAGATTTTTGGAGATTGTTTTGCATATTGAGTCAGTATGCGGCTCCCAGCTTAATTGGTTGTCCACTATAACGCCTAATAAGCGATGCCTAGTTACTTGTTCAACAAGCTGTCTGTCTAAGGAAAGTGTTAAAGGTGGTAGGCCATGCTGGTGTTTCTGACGTGTAGTAACTAACATGCTCTTTGTCTTTGGAATACTAATAATCATGTGATTATCACTGCACCAGCGTGCTACTTCATCAAGACTTTGTTGGAGTACCTTATTAATGGTTGTGATATCTTTATCAGATGTGTGTATGGTCGTGTCATCTGCGAACAGATCGCAGTTTGCGTCTAAATGAGATATGCACAGTGGCAGATCATTAATAAAAAGATTAAATAATAAGGGCCCTAGAATAGACCACTGTGGAACACCGCAAGTTACTAAACCATCAGAGGAATACTTGCCATTTAGCAGTACTTTCTGTGTTCTGTCCCTGAGATAGGAAGATATAAAGGAGACAGTATTTGAGTCAATGTGATAGAATGGTAGTTTTTTTAGTAGGATAGAGTGGTTGACAAGATCAAAAGCTTTTTTCAGGTCAAGAAAGATTGCACCTGATACTTTATTGTCATTTATGGCAGAGAGCCATTTATCAATTAAATGATTGAGGGCAGTTTGGCACGAATGTAGAGGTCGAAATCCTGATTGTGCTGCAGTTATCAGATGGTTTTGCTCCAGAAAGTTTAGAAGATGAGTATGGATATGTCTCTCGAGCGGTTTTGAAATACAGGATAATATGGAAATGGGCCTGTACTCGTTTAGGTTGCATAAATCTTTGCTTTTGGGAAGCGGGATTACCTTCGCTTTTTTCAGCTCGTCGGGAAAAACGTTATGTCTGATCGATAAATTATAAATAAAGGTCATGGATTCGACGACGTAGGGTAGAGATAGTTTTAAAATCTGACTACTAATGCCATCTGGACCGCAAGACGATTTGTTCTTTAAACTGGAAATAGATTTGCCTACATCTAGGACAGTCATAAGCGGTACTAAAAATGGGCCGCAGGCTCTCTGTTGACTATGGTGACGTAGTTGATGAGAGCAAGTGTAGTTTACAGGGTTAGGTGTATTTGACTTCGCCAGAGTTTGAGCAACAGTTATGAAGTGAGCGTTGAACGCATCAGCAGTAAGATCGGGCGGAATATTAGGCGATCGTTTACTGTTACCTTTGGTGAAATTGTTTATTACTTGCCAGACTGAACGGATGTCTTTGCCGTCGGCAATAATTTATTCTGCATTTTGCCTCTGTGCTTTACGAACTAGAGATTTGACATGGTTTCGCTGCTTCTTGTATTCAGTAAATTTCTTGTCTCGTTTTAATTCATCTCTTACTTCCATTGCTTGTTTTATCTCACCAGAGAGCCATTTTGGCATAACAGGATATTTGACGCGTTTGATGCGCTTAGGCGCGTGTCTATCCAGAACGGCGAGAAACAGCTCGTACCATCGTGACAGGGCATCGTTAGGGTTTTTGCAGTTTTTTATATCATAAAATGGTACTAAAGATAGTTCATATAAAAAAGCAGTTTGGTCGAATTTTTTAAAACATCTATACATTATGGTAGTGTGTCCTTTGATTGACTGTTTAGCTAACCTAACAGACAACGTAAAACAAACAGGAAATCATCACTAATGGAAATATTAGGTACGCTAACATTTTTTACAACGCTGACATTTGTGCTATATACATGGTCTATCATCGTTGAAGATGAGGAAGTCACTCTAGTAGGTGACTGGACAAGCTGTTTCAACCCTAAAAAATTCAACATGGATCTCCACGAAGTGTGTCCTTGCTTTTGCAAGTCTATGTTGAAGTCTCCCAAAATATGTACATCACCTTTGGAATCTTGAACCACATCCATCATTAACACAAACTCGTCCTGCCAGGAGGCTGAGGCCGCTGGGTTTCTATATACAAAACCTATAAGAACAGGCGAGGACTTGGTCGTTTTAACTTCTAACCACATGCACTCTATATTAGGGGATTCTAAATCACAACGCCTCTTTACATAGTTGTTGATGGAATTGTGTACGTACACAGCTAGGCCAGTATGTCCAGGGGCAGATGCATCTCGCCTGAGAATGGAGTAATTGTATATAGCTATGGCATGGTCACTAATGTTAGCTGTTAGACGAGATTCCGTAAATCCAAAAATGTGAAATGGTGAGGACTGGTTTAGGAGAATAGTTATATCTGGTATTTTGTGACAAAGGTGATACACATTAAGATGACCGATATTTAAAGAATGAATGCTGTTGCCACCTGTTGACATATTAAAGGCGAACGTATAGATAGTCAAGCAGAACAGAGCAAAAACAATAATAACAGCAAATACAAAAATAAACAAAAACAAAAACAAAACAATGTGTGGGCTGAAGAAAAAAAATCGTATAGACACCTAGCGTGTAATTACACAACACAAAGTGTCTAAGTATCCAATTGGTACTAGAGGATTCCAATAGTCAAGAGCTGTAGGCGGTTCAAACAAACTATCACACGCTCAAACAATCTTCACACGTGACTGCTGGCGGTGACTAGCGCAATCACAGCAGACAACACGAGGTCAATACAATCCGTCAATCCTTTGTTTGGATTAGCTGTGTCGCCAACTGAGAAACCACTCGAGTATATTATTGTTTCAGCCTGCACAGACGCACTGGTTAGCTTTTCTCCGGAAAGCAGGGATAAGCAAGGTTGTCAAGCAACGCAATAAAAGTCCATAGAGAGAGAGAGAGAGAGAGAGAGAGAGAGAGAGAGAGAGAGAGAGAGAGAGAGAGAGAGAGAGAGAGAGAGAGAGAGAGAGAGAGAGAGAGAGAGAGAGAGAGAGAGAGAGAGAGAGAGAGAGGATGATGATGATGAATCCTTGATTGAAGGATAAAGCTATTAGGCAACTCAATACCTGTTTTACAAGCTGTCCTGTATACAAAACAAAACACGACAGGAAAACAAACACATCATACAAAGATTCCCCCCTCACCCCCCCCCCCCCCCTAAAATGCAGGAAAAAATTAACGAACGTGATAGTTGACTTATTGTTATTTTTTTTAATGGCGTTAGAGAGAGAGAGAGAGAGAGAGAGAGAGAGAGAGAGAGAGAGAGAGAGAGAGAGAGAGAGAGAGAGAGAGAGAGAGAGAGAGAGAGAGGATGATGATGATGAAACTTTATTTATCAACGGTAAAAAGTTTTGACAGAAACAAATCATTTACAAACTTGCCGTTGCTAACATCTACAATATAAAATATGTTAAACAAAAATTAAATAACAATAAAGAATTATATTTACACACATTATTTCATGCAACAATAAATTTAAATAATAATAATAATAATAATTAAAAAATAATTATATACAAAATATAATAGTAACACTCAACATTCATACACACACACACACACACGCACACACACGCACACACACACACACACACACACACACACACAAACACCATACATAAATGCAAGTGGTGAGAGAGAGCGAGAGAGAGAGAGAGAGAGAGAGAGAGAGAGAGAGAGAGAGAGAGAGAGAGAGAGAGAGAGAGAGAGAGAGAGAGAGAGAGAGAGAGAGAGAGAGAGAGAGAGATGATGATGAAACGTTTTTATTCAGGATAAAAAGTTTTAGGCATAGCAATGCCTATCTTCCAAACTGTCCTGCTACTCTACACATATAAAAATACATCAGACGATACATCAAAAGATATATGTAAGTAAAGAGAGAGAGAGAGAGAGAGAGAGAGAGAGAGAGAGAGAGAGAGAGAGAGAGAGAGAGTTGACTGTAGATGAAAGGTAGTGCCTGATTGCTTAAACGCCTTAGGCCGACGAAACTCGGCACTATACCCTTGTCCTGACAAGGTCGACCCATGTCCCGCAGGATATGGGACGAAACTGTTGTAGGATTTCGAGCACTGACGCGTGAAGGCGTTCAGAACAGAGATAAAAATAAAATAAAAAAAAACCAACCTTAAATCAAACCATCACTGTACCTGATGCACCTCCTCATGGACTCTCACAGACTTCAACCTATCAACGGAAATCTATAGATTTGAATTTATGGTATGGCAATTGTCTCACGTGAGTCTACACCCTGCAAGCAAAAGGTCCTTTGGGCCAACGTCTGCCGCAGATGGCCCGCGCACGGCTGTGCGCGGGCCATCTGCGGCAGACGTTGGCCCGAGGACATTTTGCTTGCTGGGTATCTTGCACTCTTATATTTACATGTCCCATCCTGTACGAACAATCAGAGCACAGAATATGAAAAGTACTCATGCGTTGACTAACTGAAAGTCGGTTCTTTTTGTGCTCTAAAAACCATTATTATGTTATAATGTTCAAATATTTATTCTTTAACTTCAGTTCAGTTTACAGCAATTTTTCATCAAAATGGAAAACTAGATATCTGAATGTATTTCGCAGTAATTCAATTCTCTGAACCCACTCATAACCTGTTTATGACCTGACCTATAATCATATCCCGTGTCAGTTATCAAGTTAAATGCATATGGTTACAGATTCACTTAAGTTCAAACTAATCTTAATTTAAACATTTGACTTTAAAGAACACAACATCACTATTACGTTAAGTTGTTTTTTAAAGCCTACCGTGAACATTCCAACAGGCGATTGTAGCGTTACGCTTATTGCACCGTATACACGGCGGGCTTTAAATTCAGCGTAGTTCAAACTGAATGAACTTTGATAAACTAGACATTTGAATTTATAACACAGCAATAGTATCACGTGAGTGCTCTCTTATCATACTTGACTTGTCTAATAATGGGAACACGGTCGGCTTATCACAGGTGGCCTTCAGACAGTATACAATCAGTGGCGGATCCAAGCCTTAGCCCCCCCTCCCCCTCCCCCCGTCAGCACTTGCAATTTAAAAAAAAAATTATGTATTTTTTTAGGTGGTGGAGGGTTGGTTAGGTTTTTTTTATTTTTTATTTTTAGTGGATGGTTGGTTAGTTGTTTTTTTTAGCGGTGTTTGGTTGGTTGGTTGGTTGGTGAGATTTCTTTTCATCACGGCACGCAGTCTTCGTAACCTTTCTTGTCCTCTCTTACGTACTTAATCAGTGGGTGGGCCTAATGTGTCGAGACTAGTCAAATAACCTCAGTACGCACTAAATACCTGCACCCCGACATAGTCTTTCAGCCAGAAACAGAGTGTCAAGTGCCCCCGCAATCAAAGGGCCTCATGAAAAGTAGTATCTCTCACTTTGCGATATCATCAGCATCACATCATCACTCCGAGTCAGCAATATGATGTAAGTCCTTGAGTGTTGGTCCACCCCAATTGTGGGTGAGAATTCAGTCCCTGCTGATATACGGCTCCTCAGTAGAACCATAGAGTTTTCAGGCGCCTCTGCAGGCAAAGAGGCTCCTGAAAAGCTATACATCTTGATGTGCTATACACATGTACCATCCTCAGACTGAGGATATGCCTACAACTGATGACAAGCCCGGCTGAGGCAATTGCCCAATTATAAAGCGAGACGTCGGCTTTATGGCTGCGAGTCATAGTCCCCGATCACTTCGGTGCCAGAGTGACAGTAAATAGGACCAAACGAATGGCTGCGGGTAGAACATCTGGTGTCACCTATTAATCGGATAATTGTCCCCGACTGCTGATACAGCGGAGTCTGGTTACGGATCATTGAACTTCACCGGCCGTCTTTGTCCGCGGCGAGACTAAAGTAACGGATGCCTTTCACATCAGTCAGTCTTACGTCTTTATGTCAGCTCCGGTTCAAGTTAGTTTAGCCTTTTGATGCTAACGTGAATTTCTCTGACTTTGACAATCACATTATAACTGTATTACTGCAATGAATAGGCTCATAGGTAGCGACGATCGCATTATCCGAAGAAATAAAACGTCAAACAAAACAACAACAACAAAAAAAGTAGACCCCGGCAATTGTTTCTTTACAATTTCGTCAAGACTGATATATGTTTTAGTGTTGTAGTCTCTTTCTGTTATTTCCTCCCTTTTTCCATTAAAAAAGACTTCCATGGTTGTTAATCTATAGTGTGTGTGTGTGTGTGTGTGTGTGTGTGTGTGTGTGTGTGTGTGTGTGTGTGTGTGTGTGTGTCTTTGTGAGTGTACTTAGCTTCAGTATAGTTTAATGACTTATTTTATCAAAGTAAAGTGTTTGAATGACGTCCGTCGTGTTATGTTGTGCTGCGTGTGTGTGTGTGTGTGTGTGTGTGTGTGTGTGTGTGTGTGTGTGTGTGTGTGTGTGTGTGTGTGTGTGTGTGAGTGTACTTAGCTTCAGTATAGTTTAATGACTTATTTTATCAAAGTAAAGTGTTTGAATGACGTCCGTCGTGTTGTGTTGTGCTGCGTGTGTGTGTGTGTGTGTGTGTGTGTGTGTGTGTGTGTGTGTGTGTGTGTGTGTGTGTGTGTGTGTGTGTGTACTTAGCTTCAGTATAGTTTAATGACTTATTTTATCAAAGTAAAGTGTTTGAATGAAGTCCGTCGTGTTGTGTTGTGCTGCGTGTGTGTGTGTGTGTGTGTGTGTGTGTGTGTGTGTGTGTGTGTGTGTGTGTGTGTGTGTGTGTGTGTGTGTGTGTGAGTGTACTTAGCTTCAGTATAGTTTAATGACTTATTTTATCAAAGTAAAGTGTTTGAATGACGTCCGTCGTGTTGTGTTGTGCTGCGTGTGTGTGAGCGTGTGCGTGAGAGTGCGCGCGTTTCTGTGTGCGCGTGTATGCGTGCGCGTTTGTGTGTGTGCGTGTGTGTGTGTGTGTCCAGGTTAGTAAATCTGACGTACCGGAAGGGGGGGGGGGGCGGCGTCGGCGTCGGTGCGTGTGTGTGTGTATGTGTGTGTGTGTGTGTGTATGTGTGTGTGTGTGTGTGTGTGTGTGTGTGTGTGTGTGTGTGTGTGTGTGTGTGTGTGTGGGATGGGTGTTCGTCGGCGGCGAATTTGGCCCCCCGTATTAACCCTCTGGATCCGCCCCTGCGAATGGTATTGTGCTGGTCTGTAATTTTGGAAGTTACGGCTTCAAGTCATAAGGTCCAAAATTACAGTCCAGCACACACAAGAAGTTAAAGAACTAAATTTAAAATTCAATTCAAAATGTTTAATTTGAAAACCTGACACTAACTGAAATTCAATCAAAACTATATTCATACATTTTTTTGTTCAGTTCCATCAACTTGAAACAATCGAATTTATAACGTAGCAATCAAATTTATAACATGACAATTATCCCACGTGAAGCTATAACTAACACACACTCTAATGTTTGCATGACCTGTCCGATAATGAGGGCAAGGTAGCCAACAGTATAGTAACACACGCTCTAATGTGTGTATGACCTGTCCGATAATGAGGACAAGGTCGCCAACATTGCTGCCGTTCCGTATTTCCATTGTATGTCATTTCGGTGCAAACGGGTGTGACATCATAAAGGGTAAAATCGAGGCCACAGAAGACAGGCGCACGTTGACATAGGAATGACTTGCAATTTCTGTTTCTGTAGAACCTCGCATGCCTAACAGGCATCCCGTATATATATATATATATATATATATATATATATATATATATATATATATATATATATATATATATATATATCCCCACAAAGAAAGGCTCAGAGCGCTTTACATCTAGATAATCTAACTAATTGTAATTAACTAACAAAGATCCCGACAACATATACAACAAGATGGGATGAACCATAACCCACAAAGACCCTTCTGCATGAGAGCTGTCCTCGCTGTCTCTGGTCTCTACCTTTTGTCTTTGACCTGATTCTGATGTTGAATTATCTCCTATTGAAAAAGTCTCGCAGATCTGCCAATGCGTCAGTGAGTTCCATAAGGGGCGCAGGAGATTTGTCAAACGTCATTTGTCATGACGTAAGTTTTAGCTTTTACGTAATTTTATATTTTTGGTGATATGAGTTTCACTTTCGCTTCATAGGCTTCAGAAAATGGTGACAAAACTAGACCTTCACGGTACAATTTCAGTCTTGGTATAATTTGTGTAAAAGCAGGTTGACTTTACCTAGCTATATGAGATACTAAGACACGGGTCACCTGCATGCTCTTCTGAAAGCGCGTCGATGTGTGTGTGCGTGTTAGTGCGTGAATGCGCGCGAGCTAAAAACATCTCCAAGAGACATAGATCCTGATGCGCCTGGAGGGCGCATGAGGATCTATTCCTCCTTGTGTGAGGGAGAGAGAAATGAAATTAAATGAAATAAAACTTACTTTATGAAATGAAACTTTATGAAATGAAATTAAACTTTATTTTTCAAGGATAAATGATTAGGTACATAAACATGTTTTCAATTATGTCCTTGGTCGCGCGCGCGCGCGCGCACACACACACACACACACACACACACACACACACACACACACACACACACACACACATACACACACACACACACACACACACACACACGCACATACGCACTACGCACGCACGCAAGCACTCAAACAGACACACACACACACACACACACAATGCCTGGAGAGAAAAATAAAGTAGTTAACCCCGTCCAAGTGCCCAGGGCAGACTCGGGTGGGGAAAGTACAAAGTAATAATACATTAACAAGAAAAAAGTGTGTTTGCATGTATATATATATATGTGCATCGGGTATTTACAAGAAATTACATGGTAAAAGAATGGTAAAAAGAGAATACACTGATATAGCTGTGTGTTTGTGTGTGTGTGTGTGGGGGGGGGGGGGGGAGGGGTAGGCACTTACAAGAATAGCTTCAACAAGTCTACGCTATGTACGTATTGAAGGTTTACTAAACCAACTTTAGAAACGAAAAGCCATATTCACGTGAGAAACTAAAAGCCATAGTCACGTGGTTTACTCTTTACAGCATTTCAAGTATTCCTGAGATACTTCAGCAGCTGGGTTTTAAATGTTCTTACCGAAGGCGCTGCTCTAATATCTGCCGGAACAAAATTCCATAATTTGGAAGAGAGAGAGAGATGATGATGAAACTTTATTTTTCAACGGTAAAAAGTTTTGACAGAAAACAAATCGTCATTTTACAAACTTGCCGTTGCTAACATCTACAGGATAAAAAAAGAAGGGAAACTATAAAATATATATGTACATACAAAACCCAATAGCATCATTATATACAGAAAAAAAAAAATAATACTCATCACACACACATGCACACACGCACGCACGCGCGCCGCTCACACATACACCCACACGCACAAACAAACACGAGCACACACACACACGCGCACACACATATAAAAACCATCTGTATGAAATACGTGAGGTACAGGAAATATTACAGTACCTGAGAAACGTACTAAGTCTGACTCATCAGGTAATCAAAAAGTTTTGTTTTAAAACTTCCTGGTGAGGTAATAGTTTTCAAATGTGCAGGGATGGAATTCCAAGCAAACGGACCAGAGAATGACATACTAGTTTTAAAAAGGTAAATTCTTGGCAGTGGTAGGGGTAAGGTGTTGTTTCTTGAGGTCCGTTCACGTTCTTGGTGAGATATAAATTTAGTGGTTAGATACTGGGGTGTCATATTATTCAGTATCTTATGCATATAGACGCATTTGTTTAATGTAAGTTGCTGACGTAGACCGAGAATGTTTAAATATCTAAATTTGTCTGTGGTAGGGATGGGGCGTCTATCTATCATTTTTACAGCTCTTTTGTATATGGAGTTTAATCTCTTCATGTGGACATCACTGCAGCCGTCCCACACTGTGGAGACATAATCAACATGGGACTTTATATGAGCATGAAAAAACAATTTACGGGTATTTGTATCCGTTACATGTCTAAGCTGGGACAATAAGAAAGTGTTTTTAGCAATGGTCTTACAAACAGCATTTATATGGGTCTCCCAGCACAGTTGATCATCAACATGTATTCCTAAGAATTTACGCTCAGTGACTTGTTCAACAGGTTCAGCGTTTAATTGTAATTGTAATGGCTGTAGTCGGCGTTGATGTTTTTGTCGCGTGGCGATTAAGATACTCTTTGTTTTTGCTGGGTGAAGAACCATATGGTTCTGTCTACACCAGTCAGATACCTCATTGAGACTGCATTGTAAACTATGGCTAATGTCCGTCGTTTTTTTGCCAGAAACATGAAGACTCGTATCGTCAGCAAATAGATTACAATTAACGTCAGAATTAGTGATATGCAACGGTAGATCATTAATAAATAGTATGAATAGAAGAGGGCCCAAAATAGATCCTTGGGGGACGCCGTATTTTACATTTCCTTGCTTAGAGTATCTTCAAGAGGGCAAGATGGCGGCCAGGCACCATCTCCTGGCCGGCCGCTCCGGCAAAATCCGCCAACTGTGCTTTGAAGCGACTCCTATTATTATTATTTTCCAGGCAGTGTTGTGCCATCGGCAAGTTCTGAGTGAATGATATACTTTTTTTTTTGGACAACTTTATGTGATAGCTGTGGTGTACCGACTATAACATCGTCTTAATCTTGTACACTGAGTATTCGGAATTTGGACTTGTTTCACCAGTCGTGCCAGCCTATGCATCTAAAGAAGAGCGTGCACATGAACTGTGGAATTACTAAACATGTGCTGTTCCGGGCTCCATCCCTACATTATTCACAGACTAACCCACTGCCAGATCTTTCATCATTCTGACTGACCCCACAGAAGAGCGTGGAAGCACACAGAGAAGAATTTACCACAGTGAGCTTTCCTACCACCGTGGCGGCCGTGTTTATCATCACGTACTGCCTGGCCCGTCGGCGACCTTCCCTGTTGACAGATATTTCCCAACACAAGCGGCGTGCCAGTGAAAATGACTGTGTGTGGGGGTGCTGGTTTTATTTCATTATAATGACTCATGACTGTTACCATCATGATATTATGTATTATAAGTGATGTTGAAGGACTTTGTCGGAGCGGTGCCCTCCGCTGAACACCGGCGCTGTACTATAGCGACGGGCCTCCAGGTGCAGCTTTGATCGTTGTTTTATGTTGCCTAGATAGGAAATTATTTTCCTTTCGACGGTAATTTGTTTCTGTTGTTAACTTGTATTTTTATGTACTAGCTTTAGTCAAGTAGGAATGTAACAAAAGAACATATTACTAGTGTGTTCAGGAGACATAGGGCTGTCTTAGCATTCTGTTTTTTGTCAGGGAGGTTCGGGTCGGGATGAGGCCACTGGCGCCGGCCATTAGATGCCTTGGCGACGGGCTTCACCCGTACCAAATCATTGTCCATTTTGTAGTTCTGTTATTGTAATTTGTGGAATGAGCGAGTGAGTGAATGTGAGCAGCACCTGTGGTGGCAAGACAATTTTTGCTGTGTATGATTATCTCTATTACAGCAACAATAAAGTCATCTTGAATCTTGAATCTCTTGAATCTTCCATGGGCGTACACCATTTGTTTTCTGTCTTCGAGATATGATCGGAAGAATTCTATAGCAGTTGCGTCCAAGTGATAAACTGTTAGCTTATTTAGGAGAATGTCATGGTCCACAAGGTCAAACGCCTTTTTAAGGTCTAAGAAAACTGCTCCTGACATCAGGCTTTTATTGATTGATTCCAGCCAGCTGTCTACAATATGTGTCAGTGCTGACTGACAAGAATGTTTCGGTCTAAAACCAGACTGGTGAATATTAAGTAATTTACCTTTTTTCCAGAAAATCAAGGAGATGTTTTTGAATGTGCTTTTCAAGGGGTTTTGACAAAGCTGACAGAAGGGAGATTGGACGATAGTTATTAATATCTTCAAGATCTTTTGATTTAGGGATTGGGATTACCTTTGCTTCTTTAAGAATGGTTGGAAATGTACTTTGCTTTATGCAGAGGTTGAAAATATATGTTAGTGATTCTACTGTATACGGTAATGAGATTTTTAGGGTTTCATTATCAATACCATCAATGCCAGCAGACTTTTTGTTGGGCATGCTAGAAATATATCTGCCGACTTCCGCAACTGTAATATCAGGGATGGTGAAAGTATTTGATATAGTTGTTTTTTTTAAAGTGTTCAAGAGAGAGAGAGAGAGAGAGAGAGAGAGAGAGAGAGAGAGAGAGAGAGAGAGAGAGAGAGAGAGAGAGAGAGAGAGAGAGAGAGAGAGAGACAGACAGACAGACAGACAGACAGACAGACAGACAGACAGACAGAGACAGAGAGCCGCGCGCGAGAGAGAGAATGACATCATATATAGAGTATTATATCGGTGTCTGCGTGGTGACATAGTTGCCTCTTTTACGTCACCGCCACTGTCTGACTTTCTCTAGAAGTAAAGTTTGTTTAGTGTTTTAATTCTTTTCTGAATTTTTTAATTTTTACTATAGAAGTTGAAAGGATACAAAGCTGGCTAACGAACTCATCCAATGTCTTTCTCCAAACTAGCTATATGCAAAAGCTCAAGTAAATATGACAAATTACGGACTCTAATCTGGGTCAACCGACTTTCTCTAAACGGTTGTTTATGTCTTCTATGAGACATTCAATTACAATAATTATGCTCGGAGGCTCTCTTAGCCACCCATTTAAGAAAGTATTTCGCCAAGTCTCAAGCTTGTGTATACAGAAATATCGGAGATTCTCTTGTTTACATACATGCGCACACACATACATACATACATACATACATACATACATACATACATACATACATACATACATACATACATACATACATACATACATACATACATACATACATACATACATACATACATAATACATACATACATACGCACATCCGGCGCTTCCCGCCAAATGTACTTTCAGCAGCGAGGTTAGCGTAACTAGACATGACGTAATTTTTTATCTTGTTACTTCAATTGTTAGAGGTTTTAGCCTGCCCGCCTTTGACATTATGGACATGCTATTAAATTCGACCCACCCGTCCTAAAAAGTCCCTTTCTATAAATAGAAGGGACTTAAAAACGCAATCATTCATAGTTCCAAATGCACACTGACACAATACTAAAATAATAAACATAACATTTCAAGAGCCTGATCAGATACAAAATTGTATACATGTTGATGGGAAAACGTAGGGTTTCAATGGCCAGATTGAAGAAATATGTTTTGAATCTAACCCTGAAAATTGCCAAAGATGGTGCATGGCGAATATCATGGGGGAGACCATTTCACACTTTGGGAGCTTGGAAAGAAAAAGACCGCTGTCCACAGTTTTTAGGGACACTTTGGGGGTAGTCAGTATTCTGTCGTCAGTGCTAGAGCGCAATACTCTGCCTTGTGTATAGACAGGGAGACTGGAGGACAAGTATGCTGGGAGTGTTTTATCAAAGGCCTGAAAAACAAGAGACGCACTTTTGTATTCAATTCTGAACTTCACAGGAAGCCAGGGTAACTGCTTAACTCTTATCATTCGGAATACACCAGTGTGTGAAATAAGATTGACAAAAATAGTTCAAGAGTAGTGCCAGAATAACTTGGCGCCGCTAGGCGCCAAGCTATTCTGGCACTACCCTTGAACTAAAGCCATTGGTCTATATCTCATCTGTAAGTACTATAATGTAGCTTGCACAAATTTGAAGCTTTTAGCATCAGTATGATATGGGTTATGCAAAGGAGTGATGTTGTCACTCTTTGATGTTTGTTAGTACAAGTCTTGCTGCGTTGTTCTACCGCGTAGAAGGGATTATCGGGTGTTTATCCCGCTCAGTGCCAGGTGAAGCAGACTGTGTTTCTGTATTCGCTAATTCAAGGTTAAAAAACCCGTAGATGTCCCCGGAATATATATATATATATATATATATATATATATATATATATATATATATATATATATATATATATATATATATATATATATATATATATATATATATATAGATATATATATATATATAGATATATATATATATATATATTGAGAGAGAGAGAGAGAGATAGATAGATAGATAGATAGATAGATAGATAGATAGATAGATAGATAGATAGATAGATAGATAGATAGATAGATAGATAGATAGATAGACAGACAGACAGAAAGACAGAAAGACAGTCAGACAGACAGAGATAGATAGATAGATTGATAGATAGATAGATAGACAGACAGACAGACAGACAGACAGACAGACAGACAGACAGACAGACAGACAGATAGATAGATAGATAGATAGATAGATAGATAGATAGATAGATAGATAGATAGATAGATAGATACACAGACAAACAGACAGACAGACAGACACAACAGGCATAGATAGATAGATAGATAGATAGATAGATAGATAGATAGATAGATAGATAGATAGATAGATAGATAGATAGATAGATAGAATAATGCATAGCATTTATATGGCGCATTTCTCATATTTATAATATAACTCAATGCGCAGAATGTAGCCGCGAACTGAACCCAACAAGCACGCTCACGTGAATCACACGCATTCACTCACACACTGTACGTAAACACAGAACATTCACGTGGTGCTAAGGGCAAGCTCAAGCGAGCTACTGACGGTATTTGGAAATCGTTTTGTATTTGAAATTTTATTAAGTTGGCTGAAACTGATACCAAAGTAGGATCGACCACGATAATTCAAGGGTAGTTCCAGATTAGCTTGGCGAAATCTGGCGCCAAGCTAATCTGGCAGTACCCTTGAATAGATAGATAGATAGATAGATAGATAGATAGATAGATAGATAGATAGATAGATAGATAGATAGATTCACAGACAAACAGACAGACAGAGAGAGAGAGAGAGAGACAGACAGACAGACAGACAGACAGACAGAGACAGAGAGACAGAGAGAGAGAGACAGACAGACAGAAAGACAGACAGACAGACAGACATAGACAGATATATATTAGTCAAGGGTTAAACTAATTTAAACCCAGCACCGCATTTATAAAATTTTAGAAATGTTTATGTAGCTGTTATGCACCAGCCCCAGGAGATGTATAAGACTATGATAATTCAAGGGTAGTTCCAGATTAGCTTGGCGAAATCTGGCGCCAAGCTAATCTGGCAGTACCCTTGAATTATCGTGGTCGATCCATCTCCTGATGTAGTGCGTTGGGGCTGAATGAGTTAAAGATAAAATTGTGAACGTACTGTGACTAGACAGTACAGTCGACGAACTACTACTACTATTAATACCGGTTATTATATAGGCGCTTTACCCAATTCTGCGTATCGGTTCAAAGCGCCGCGAACTGAACCCAACACGCACCCTCACGTGACACACATGCTCTGAAGGCAAACACAGTACAAGATAAACGCAAGACATTCGCGTGGGGCGAAGGGTCAGCTCAGTTACTGAGGTTTCGGAAAATTTGATCGCTTGTATTTGAAATTTATAAAGTAGCATGAAACCGGTACCAAAGTGAAGGGGGAGGATGCGCCGGAGTATTCGGAGAAAGAACCCCCACCCGAATGAACGGTGACACTTATTAGAGGTGAGAGGGCAACAAACGACGCAGATGCAAAGCAATAAACCGAACTGCAAAGTATTTACTAATTTCAATAATTTTCAAGTAAGTTTTAACAAACTAATTCACCTCAGGTCTTCTAAAAATAAAGATGAGTAGACGTTAGCCCTTCTTGGTTGGAAACCTGTTTGTACAAGTCAACACTTTTCGTAGTTTATTAGACTGTTATTTATGGACAAAATACTGTCATAGAAACACTCGACATCAAGTATGTATATACTTAGAAAATGTTATCAATTGAGATAAGCCACCACCCCCTCCCCCCCCCCTCCAACCCGAACACATACACACATACAGAAAGAAAGACATTATGACAGCAGCATCATCAACAACAACAACAGAACAACAACAGCGCATTGTACTCCAGACCAGAATGGTGTATGTCAATGATGTAAAAATGAAAAGAAATCAGTAACAAAAAGAAAAGAAACACGCTTTGAAAGGACAAGCTCAAAGCATAGTCTCTGTTGGTTAATCCTTCAAGAACATTTACAATGACGAAAGGTCGATCAGTACATTTTGTTCCCGAGTGCATTGCGACAGCGAACAAACACAATGAAATACAAGTTAAATTTACTTCGTGATATTGACGAAATGTTAAGTGGAAGCATGTGATGGCATAAACCATGCACTGCTGACAAAACGGGAAAAGTTTATTGTTGTTCGCAGAAAGCAGGGCGGAATATGGGACGACCACAGGATTCGTCTGACATCGACTGATTTGAAATTCAATTTACCTCTGTTTCGGTCGCGAGTGCGACCGAAACAGAGGTAAATTAAATTTCAAATTATCTCCACCTTCATCGTTGCTTATAGAACCCTCAGCAGCGAGGCTTTTGAAGGCATCCGTTCTTCTGATTGGTAGTTAAAGCGATCTGCTCCATGGAGGGCTTTAATTGCTAAAATTCGAGGATACAACGGGTTTTCAATGTCGTCTTGCCTCATCTAAGACTTTTCTACCCTACTTTTCACAATCCAGCTGAGTTGGTACACGTACCAAAGTGTTTCCACCTTTTCGAGCATAACGACAGGAACGCTCCTGTACTAGGAGGAGACTAGAGCAAAAAACAGTATTTTACGAAATTCTAGCTTTACAATTTACTACTGCTACTACTACTAATAATAAATAGTTCTTGTATTGCGCTGTTCTCCAGGAAAACACTGGACTCACGGCGCACAATTTGTTATCCCTTTCGCGCAGCATTATTGTATATAAAGTAGTGCTTAGTAGCAGCAGGCTTTCAAACCTCCAGCTTCCATCCCTACGGCGCCTTGAGCATCTTTAAATAGATGGATATGTGCGCCTCGGAGACACCATACCATACCATACCATACCATACCATACCATACCATACCATACCATACCATACCATACCATACCATATGTTAAGAACATGCATTAGGGAGATATTGCAAACTATTAACCCTTGACTGCGTTGCAGTAAGTCGCTTTAACTCATTCAGCCCGGCGCACGTATTTCCCAAAAAAGGCGTCATCTAACGAATATGCACCTGTTGTAGGAGATGGATCGACTATGATAATTCAAGGGCAGTGCCAGATTAGCTTGGCGCCGACCATGATAATTCAAGGGCAGTGTCGGATTAGCTTGGCGCCGACAGGCGCCAAGCTAATCTGGCACCGCTGCCCTTGAATTATCATGGTCGACCAATCTCCTGCTGTAGTGAGTCAGGGCTGAATGAGTTAAGCAAGCATGCGTGATATACATGCACATAGAAAAATTGACTATGGTACATTTATTTTAATCACATAAATTGTATTTAATGCTTTACTTTATGCTGCTCAGATCGTTAATTACTCTTTGAGAAAAGACATTTCGCTGTGCCGATATTTTATTTCGTGATTTCAACAAATTCAAAACGACGACTTCGCGTACAGATGTTCCTTTGTGTCATTCTCATGAAGTACACTTACCATGAAGTACTATTACCCAACAAACAAACAGTTAGATCGCCTGCAGTAAACGAGTAATTTCCCTAGGTACGTGTACTGCCTCAACCCAACGAATGCCCCACATATTTGGTTTGTGAGTTACAACCTGATATCTAAGGCATAATATAAGACCGACGCCATGTCAACCCATTTAGCCCGGACGCACTACAGCTGGAGATGGATCGACCATGATAATTCTAGGGCAGTGCCAGATTAGCTTGGCCCCATCAGGCGCCAAGCTAATCTGGCACTACCCTTGAATTATCATGGCCGATTTGTCTCCTGTAAGTGGTACATAGTCTTTAGTGACACCTCCAAAAGTTGGGAAATGCTGCCTAGGGAATAAATGGGGTAGCCCGTTCCGTGCAAGAGAAAATGTGCACACTATCTAATTGCAAGAGGCATAGATGCTCATGACCCCCGCAGTTGCGGGTGCTCATGAGGATCTATGTCTCTTGCTGACACCACTTTGAATTCATGTTCCTGGAGCATCTAGGTTGTTTTGGTATTGAAATATTAAAGAGGATTGCAGAAACACAGTCTGCGTGAACTAGCACTGAACGGGTTATATTGAATAACAAAACCGTTCTTGTGTCAACGCTCCACCTGTAGGACCAGCGATAGGGTTAGTAGGCGTTTGTAGCTAGAACACTTGATCAGCTCTACTGCACGAGGTACAATGGTATAAATTGAATCGACAAACAGAGACTGTCTGCAGTAGGCGTAGAACATCGTCAGGGAATACAACTTTCATATACACACGCACATAATTATGCACGCACGTACGCACGCATACACGAAGCACGCACGCGCGCAGGCACCCCCCCCCCCCCACACACACACACACACACAAACACGTCTCTGCAGTTGATTCATGTATGATCATATTGGTTCGAAACACTTCACACAACTCGTTTAGTCCTCAGAGATTACTATGCTATGGGTCACGTGCGCAAATTGAAGCTGCGCGATTGGATAAGTAAGGGTGGTTTATGGCTGCATATTTACGGGCTTAAATAAAATACGAATGCATTGGTCTGTGACTTTTTAACTTTACAGCCGTCGGTCGCAAGGTCCAAAATCACAGGTCAGAGCACAAATAACGTTGCACACGTCCCGCAGGGAACGAAATCGCAGGGAACGCCCACAATACGTCGCGACGTTATAACGTCTTGCACACTTTCAGCACTAAACATATCCAACCTTAACTCTGTGGATAATGCCCAGTTCCAGGTGCAGATTACGTGAAGAGAAATCCGTGTGGTTTCAACAACAGAGACAGTTGCTTTTGTGGTTTTCGGACATGGAACTAGTCGTCTTGATTGTTCTTTTCAGCACTTTCCACAGATTTGGTAATTCAAGTTTTGATAAAGAGTCTGCAAGAAAAGCTCGGCTGAGCTCACTTTTTTCACGTGAAGAGTTTGCCTGATTTTTGTGTAATATGTAAATTTTCAGTTATATATGCGGTATATTGCTGTATTTCTGTATACAGTCCTTAAGATATCGTCATCTGACTAACTTGCGCTATTTAAATTTATTGTGAAGGATGTCTCGGCTTCATTCATTCATTCATTCATTCATTCATTCATTCATTCATTCATTCATTCATTCATTCATTCATTCATTCATTCATTCCATTCATTCATTCATTCTTAATTTGGCGGTGTTGTTTTGCGTTTTGGTGCAGTTGTTCCATTAAAGTCTTTGAAGATTGTCATGGTGTATATTATTATTATTATTATTATTATTATTATTATTATTATTATTATTATTATTATTATTATTATTATTATTACATTTATTGTTGTTGTTGTTCAGGTGAGTGCTTGATGTGCCACGAGTGCAAAACAATAGCGACCGACTCCTGCCTCGATCCGTACAACAGCGCAGAGATGGAGGACAACCTGGCCGAATGCCCTGACGGCTGGCACTGCTTAAAGTACAAGACTGTCCACAGATTACATGACTCGGGAAATGCCATGGGCAGAGTAACAGGTCAGTGGTGAATATTAGTATATGTTCTTATGATATATTGACGAGCAATGGAAATGCGACATTTTTTTAAAGCAATGGTTCCGAAAATATCGCATTTCATTTGCTCGTTATCATTTTTTTTTTTTCATATTTTGGGTCACACAATTGCAAAAGGACAAAGAGTACAGAGATAGTTATGCAATACACTGGCAATTTTCTGACGTTCAACATATTCAAACCTACTATGCATACCCCGCGTAGAAAGCATATATCCCCCATGCACCCATCATCTGTATAATTGCCATGATATGTCTATACAGATACATCTGCGCTCATACAAAGGAAAGAAATATGTTCTTTTTGTATGAGCGCAGGTGTATATGTTATGTCTATAAATCATGCATGCCCACAGTTGACGTATACTTATCCCTTTTCTTTGAACGTACAACATTAAAATAGTAGAGTTGCATACCGGTACGAACATACGGTATTTTTTATTCATGATCCCGGCATTTTGTTTTGCCGGTATACCGCGGCAACCGTAAATATCGCTGTTCCACACCACTCAACCACACACATGAGCGCTAACACAGGCACACACACTGATATACTCTCTCTCTCTGTCTGTCTGTCTGTCTGTCTCTGTCTGTCTGTCTGTCTGTCTGTCTGTCTCTCCCTCTCTCTCTTTCTCCCTCCCTCTCTCTCTCTCGTAGGGATGCCTTAACTATATGTATTATATGTCTCTTTCTATGCCGGCTCCAATTTATCCCAATTAAACATGTTCTCCTTTTCCCTTTATCATTTGAACTACTTACCTCCGTGTGTGTGTGGGGTGGGGGTGGGGTGGGGTGTGTGTGTGTGTGTGTGTGGGGGGGGGGGGTCTGTGTGTCTTCGAGTATGTCTGTTTATGTGAACAGTGTCTACAAGTCTTATGTTTTACGTTTATGCATGTGCATTTATATTCTATGTATATCTTCTTGTGTGTAGATAGTCCTGTAGTTGTTAGCAACGGCAGGTTTTGCAAAATGGCTGTGTCAACGACGACGTTAATGAATTAACCGTTGTAAGATAAAGTTTCATTGATTCATTGATTCTCTCTCTCTCTCTCTCTCTCTCTCTCTCTCTCTCTCTCTCTCTCTCTCTCTCTCTCTCTCTCTCTCTCTCTCTCTCTCTCTCTCTCTCTCTCTCTCTCTCTCTCTCAGTCGCGTATCTGGACGCCTTTCGTCTCGAATGCGTCAAACATTTCCTTAAACATTTTCAGCAATGAACCGTTAAACATGTTTCTGAACATTGACTATTTTGCGAGTCAGCTAGCAGACGACCAGTTTAAATGTGAGTATATATATATATATATATATATATATATATATATATATATATATATATATATATATATATATATATATATATATATATATATATATATATATATATATCACGTAAAAAAAAAAACTATGCTAAAGTACTTATTGATATGTAATTATAATTTCCACTGTCTAATATTCAAAATGTGACGACTAATAACAATTTTAACATGTACATCTAAAAATCCACTGTGATTACGCTTCGACACTGGCACGAGTTCAGTAATAACCGCATGGTCAGCTCATTATACCGCAGGACTATACAATCAATCCTTCCACCGATTATAAGAACACTATGCTCAACACCCAGACACGAAACGAATTAAAGTTCAATAAATGTGTCCATATGTACACAATTTCGTATGGCAGTTTTCCTCCATATCTTAGGCAAAGTCATTTTAACTCATCCTGCCCGCGACACATCACAGCAAGATATGGCTCGACCATGATAGTTGAAGGGTGGTGCCTATAGGCGCCAAGCTATTCTGTCACCACCCTTGAACTATCATGGTCGATCTGTCTCCTGAATTGTAATGCAGTCCTCAGAGGATAACTCCAAAATGTGGGTATTTCGTACCTCGGGCACAATGAGTTAAACCAATGACATCAGACAGCCGGACACTCCACTTGGCTCATAGCAGAATCGACATAAATCAATCCAGTTTAATATTTTCAGGTTAAGTAAACATGGATACATGCATAAAATCACACCAGATACAGCCAACAAATCATACCAACCACAAATGATACATTCGTCTTGACACTACATAACAATTACACATTACACTAGATGTACATATATTACAGTACAGTCTAAATTAGTTTGTAGTTAGTTTGGGTGGGTGCGGGGGGAGGGGGGGGGGGGTTGTAATTTTGTCAGATGTTTGCATGCATGCATATTATACGCGTTAAAAGAACAGCATGCAATATTATGCCTTATTGTTTATCCTTTAATAACATTTTCTTCTCTCTCTCGCTCTCTCTCTCTCTCTCTCTCTCTCTCTCTCTCTCTCTCTCTCTCTCTCCCCTCTCTCTCTCCCTCGCCTCACACACACACACACACACACACACACACACACACACACACACACACACACACACACACACACACACACACACACACACACAGACACCGATCCTTGAACTATAGTGGTTGATCTATTCACTGCGATTTGTACGTATCTGATGAGTTGGATCCGTGATGTGCGAAGCGGAACAAGCGCTCACTTTTATTTGCATTGTACACGCTTGGCAGCCACCGTTTTGGCTCGATTTATGAAAATTAGAAGTCAATCCGGGATATTTTGTTCAGGCCAATCTAATCTAGAAATCCCCTATACATTCATCAGAGCCCCAACAGTCCAGGACACCATGCGTGCTCAGTTCATTTTCTATCAGTTTTATTTTAGACCAGGGGGCAAGGTTACTGCTTTTGATCACATCGCACACGACTTTCACCTGAACACACGAGATGATATATTAGCTCATTATGCACTGTTACACTACTCATAGAGATGGATTGACCATGATAGTTCAAGGGTGGTGGCAGAACAGCTCGGCGCCTGTAGGCGCCGAGATGTCCTGGCACCGCCCTTGAGCTATCATGTTCATTTAATATATCGTCTGAAAGGGTTTGTTTCTTAAGAGGACAACTTCCCCATTTGGGAATATCCAGGTTAGCAATAGAAATGGGTTGAGCACGGTGTCATGGCGGTAGCTAGATTTCTGGTGGATGCTGATGAGGGATTTCTAGATTCATGAGGTTGTCAGGATGTGACCAAAGTCGCCTCGCGTGTGTTCAGGCGACATTAGCAATATGATTCAAAAGCACAATCTTGCCGCGTCTTAAAAAAAAAAAAAAAAGGTTGAGCATAGTGTCTTCTGATGGATAAAGATCGGCGGATTTCTATATTCAGGCGGCAGTCGCGATGTCACCAAAAGCCAAAATTTTGTCACAAGCCTAAACTATGACTTTTTTTTTCGTGTCAGTACCACAGTGTGATGACTAGGTGACATGCAAACTGACTTTAGAGAATGTTTTGTGCGGACAGTTGCTCACAAAAGACACGAGATGGTTATTTTGTTGGAAAAATGGGCTTCTCAGGAGAACATTTTATTTTTATGTCACAAGCATGCAGGTACAAAGAATCCACCATTGCTCCTCTAAAAATATGCTAGTGAATGTGACGTCACAAATTAATTTTCGAAAACATCTCGCACTTTAGTTGATTACAAAAATGTCTGTTATGTAATGTTATGTCTTAATTTCGCTTTAGTCTTTGATTATGTTTGTGTACAATTAGCTTTTCATTAACTCATTCAGCCCCGACACACCACACCAAGATATGGATCGAACATGATAGTTCAAGGGTGGTGCCAAAATAGCTTGGCGCCCATAGGCGCCAAGCTATTCTGGTACTACCCTTGAACTATTATGATCGATCTGTCTCTAGAATTGTAATACAGTCCTTCAGAGGACAACTTCAAATTTGGAGATTTCGCTCTTGGGGTAGAATGTGTTCAACTGCACAGTTGTTCTGCATGCTTTCTTTATCAGATCCCGGGTAACTGGAGCCAGTCTGTCCATTGAAAGAAAAGAAGATTAATAACCCTTCAAATGACCAAACCTTGTTTTCGAGAATATTTTGCAATAAATTCTCAAAACGGCCCGCGCCCAAATTGAACGGGTGATCTAATAGTGTCCGCATATTTGGAAAATCAACCGGTGAAGACTTTAAACTCCACCCAACCTCAGTCACTCACTCACATACAGTGCATGTGAACTCACATACAGTGCATGTGAACTCACATACAGTGCATGTGAACTCACATACAGTGCATGTGAACTCACATACAGTGCATGGGACCGGCAGAAAATGCATTTGACCCTCATGAGTCGTAGATCACAAAATCATTACTGCAGTCTGTGGATCGCGTTTACTGAATGAGAGTTTTGCGGCAAGTCTCGAATAAAGTGTCATCCACAGAAGCTAATCAGCGAAACATGGACACACACACAAAATAACTCAGTGAAATACACAGAATATCAAATAAAAAAAAGAAAGAAAAAATGAAAACAATCCAAAATCATCGGACAGACAGACAGACAGACAGACAGTCAGACAGACACACGGACAGATGGAAAGCTAGACTCAAACAAATAATGTTAATTGTCTCTTCACAGAGTCCATTGTGGTGACGCGTGCGTGTGAGTCGAGCGAGAGACTGCCGGAGGGGTGTGTCAGATGGGAGGGGGCCGGGAGCTTTACCATCAAGTGTCGGTGTGCCACGGACGGCTGCAATGCTGGGCTCTCTCCCCGACCTAGCCTGTGGATGATAGTGATGTCCTGTATTGCATGTTTACTTTTTTTAGGAGAATAAATGAATGAATGTCGAATGAATGAATGAATGAATGCCAAATGAATGAATGAATGAATGAATGAATGAATGAATGAATGCCAAATGAATGAATGAATGCCAAATGAATGAATGAATGAATGAATGAATGAATGAATGCCAAATGAATGAATGAATGCCAAATGAATGAATGCCGAATGAATGAACGAACGAGTAAGTCAGCGAGTCAGTGAGTGAGTCAGTGCATGCGTGCGTGCCTGAGAGAGTCAGTGAGTCACTGGTTGAGTCACTGAGTCAGTTAATCAGTGACTTAACTAATTAATGTTTAACTCATTCAGCCCGACGGCGTAATTCAAATTTTGGAGGCGTCATCTAATAATTATGCACCATTTGCAGGAGATGGATCGACCATGCTAATTCAAGGGCAGTGCTAGATTAGCTTGGCGCCGACAGGCGCCAAGCTAATCTGGCGCTACCCTTGAATTGATCATGGTCGACCCATCTAGTGCTGTAGTGCGTCAGGGCTGAATGGGTTAAACGAATTATGTATTTTTGTCTGTGCATTTTTACACGTTTTCTGTGTGAAAATATAAATGTCATCAAAGAAGAGGAAGTTGCAATTCTTTTACATCAACGTGTACCTTCAATTCTCAAAATGGTGAACTCGGCGCTAATCGTTCACCCAGTGCGCAAAGGCCGTCGTGTCGACGTCGGCCCGACGGCCTTGTGCGCATTGGACATTTATTCCTATTTATGTCCCCCTTCCACACGTAACGAGGTTTCAGCTTTTGGAGATAAATGCGGTCCTGTAAGCAAAGGGCCTCGGACCTACGTCGGCACGAGGGTCTTTTCCTTTCTGGGTGGACAATGCCAGCTCAAGGACAGTTTCAGACTGTGTCGCACAGTAAGAAGAGACCGTCGGGCCGATGTGCAACTGCAGCCGAGGTCGGTCTGGCGACGTTTTACTCACTAGGGCTGCGGTTTTTCCTTGCGTGGATCAGTTTTGTTTAGTATGGCATGTGTGTTCAACTCATTCTACCACATCACCGAAATCCTTAAATCTTGCCGTTGTCCTCTGAAGACTGCATTGCAGTGCAGGACACAGATCGACCATGATAGTTCAAGGGTGATGCCAGAATAGCTTGGCGCCCATAGGCGCCAAGCTATTCTGGCATCACCCTTGAACTATCATGGTCGATCCTTATCTTGCTGTGGTGTGTCTGGGGTAGAATGAGTTAAATTATATAACTGATATAACTGATTTGACCCCTTCTCCCGAGTCTGCCGGGAAATTTGAACACAACCCGACTGCAAGAGACATGGATCCCCGCTCTCTCTGTCTCTAGTGAGACCAATTTGTATCCCTGTTCCTCGGAGGTTTTCGGCTTTGGGTCGTTGAAAGAACAACAATTTCAGAAATAAAATGTACGTACAGTGGCAGGGAAAGGGTTAATTAATACATTTCGTGGATGAGAATATTATTACTGTATTGCGCGCCTGCTTTTGTAACGGATTTGTAATAAACTGTTTGAATGATAGCTTTTTGTCCTGTTCTGCATTGTACATAAACATGTAAGTTCGTCAGAGTGTTTATAACAAACCAGGGCCTCCGTAGTGGAAGTATCAGGAGCAAAATAATAAGGCGAGGCCTGGTGTCGTCCAGCAACATGTTTCATTTATTTCCTTTCATAAGGCGAGCTTTCGGTTAAAGGGCCTCAATCAGGCCGGCAACGCAAGGGCAACAACCATGCAGACTCAAAACTATACAAATAAAAGGATAGTCTCCCTTAGTAAACAACTTCACAAAAGTAAACAATATAGATATAAATAGAAGAAAGGCGGGTGTGTGTGTGCGGGGGGGGGGGGGGGGGGGGAGGGAGGGATAGGAGTGGTAGTAGCATACTAGGATGGCATAAGACAAAAAAATTATAATATAATATTATAACATAATAATATCAAATCAATTCAAATAAAAGTCCATATACGATGTATTGCTGGAGTGAGTAGTGAACTGTGATCTACAAACGTGAACATCGATCGTCGGAACATGTACAAACTATAATATATCTATGGTATATCTATATCTTCTTTATGTCTATAGCTTCTGCGTATTTCACACTCATCTTCGGGGTCGGTGGGTGGGCCTAGTGCGTTCATGGGCCTATAGTCAAATACTATGATCCTCACTTGGCACTGCTAACCTGCACCACGTCACAGTACTTAGCCCAGACATAGAGTTTCATGTGCCCCTGAACTAACAGGGGCTCATGTAAAGCTGTGCGATACAATCCTCATTCCTCAGAGACTGAGGCAGCCATCTGGCAATAAGCCGCAGACTGCTGGTCAACCCCAGCGATGGGAAAGTGTGCGATCATTGCTGATCTGGGGCCCAGCTCAGTCCCTCAGCCAGCCACAGAGTTTCATGTGCCCCATCAATCACAGGGGCTCATGAGAAGCATTACATCTTTCTGTGCGATATTCTCATTGTATCCTCATACGTGACAGTCATCTAGGTTTAAGTCTACGACTGTGGGCACGGACGCTGTGATCAGAAAGCGAGAAATCAACTGCGTCTGAGTGTCTTCCCAGGGGTAAGCAGCCGGCTGGCCCGGGTGTCATAATGGGTAGACCATCGAAAGCCGATGATGTCGTCATTGTGCATGACTTCTATTTGTGGGTGCGGGTGTGGCTGGCTAAGCCAATCCTGGAGCCACACCTGCGAGGGTAATGGGGCACTGGAACGTAGCTGTGGGGAGAGTCGACGCTGTGTTTCTGCTAGCTCTGGCACTTGTGATCTTTTCGCGCCGATTGTTACAAAGAGCGTGAAGGTTTTCCTGGTGGCGGCACGCCAGCCAGATCTGTCTTGCGCTTGTGCTTCGAGTTTCTTTACCGGGAAGACGCAGTACTTGAAGCTGTCTTTTATGCAGTCTTTGAAGCGTTTCTTTGGCCGTCCTTGCTTCCTGTGGCCTTTTGAGAGTGCGCTATACAGGAGTTGTCGTGGCATGCGAGAATTATCCATGACCTGTCCAGCGAAGTGGTGTCTTTAAGATCAAGGCTTCAACACTCACTAGGCCAGCATTGTCCAGGACTTCCAGGTTTGTCACTTTGTCTTGCCATTTGATGCCCCTGAGTGAGCGCAGGGATCTACAGCGTCCATGACTCACAGCCGTAAAGGAGACTGGAGAGCACTACAGCCTTGCAGACTTTGATCTTGGTGGAGAGCTTGACATTGTTGTTGTTCAACACACGAGTGCGCAGACGACCCAGGGCTTGGCTGGCTTTGCTGATGCGAGCTGCGATTTCCTTGTCGATAGTACCGTCGGAAGAGATTATGCTCCCCAGGTACCTGAACTGGTCGACATTCTTCAGCTCGGTGCGTTCAATATACACTTTGGGTGGGGGTGCTCTTGTGCCTGGGGCTGGTTGGTGCAGGACCTCGGTCTTGTTGAGACTGATGGTGAGGCCAAACATTCGAGAGGCTTCCGTGAACCTGTTGACGATGGTCTGGAGGTCAGACTCTGTGTGCGCCATCAGCGCACAGTCATCGGGAAACAGAGCCTGCGGGATCAGTCTCTCGATGGTCTTAGTCCTGACGTTCAGTCGATGGAGGTCGAAGAGAGAGAGAGAGAGCCGTCTAGACTGTACTTCAGGTACACTCCTTTTTCAAGGTCGCGTACTGCATGGGTCAGGACACACGTGAAGAACAGGTTGAACATCACGGGGGCAAGAACACAGCCTTGTTCACACCATTGGAAACGTCGAAGGGTGCGGGTGTGTCGCCGTTTGACTGGACAAAACGTCTACCATTCCATCATGGAAGAGGCGGATGATGTTGGTGAACTTCCTGGGGCAGCCGAGCTTTGCGAGGATGACCCAAAGCGCTTCTCTGTTCACGGTGTCGAATGTTTTGGTCAGGTCTATGAAGACGGCGTAGAGGTCCATGTCGTGCTCAATGCATTTCTCTTGGACCTTTCTCGCAGAGAAGACCACGTCGACTGTGCTGCGGTCGGGTCTGAAGCCACACTGAGCCTCTGGAAGTGATTCCTCAGATACAGAGCTGATCAGGCGGTTGAGGATGACTCTCGCGAGGATCTTGCAAGCGATGAACAAGAGTGAGATCCCTCTGTAATTGGCACAGTCTGCTTTGTTGCCCTTGTTCTTGAACAGGGAGACGATTTTAGCCTCTCTGAATTCCTGTGGCATATTCTCCTCTGCTCAGATGCATGTCAGAATGTTGAGGAAGGCATCAAGGGTCTCAGGTCCAGCTGCTTTGAAGAGCTCTGCGGGGTCCATGCCTGCAGCCTTGCCGGAGCTAGTCTGATTGATCGCTTTATTGACCTCGTCCAGGGTGGGCGGGAGGTCAAGGTCATCCAGTGTCGGCTTATGAGGAATCATGCCCACGGCCGCGGGGTCGACAGTGGAAGGCAGGTTGATCAGATTTGAGAAGTGTTCTCTCCAGCGTTCAGTGATGCTGCCTTTGTCCTTCAGCAAGGTGAAGCCGTCAAAAGTAAAGAGAGGGGTTGTGCTGGGTCTGGCAGGGCAGTAGACCGCTTTCATAGCGCTGAAATACTCCTTGGAGTTGTTGGATTCAGCAAAGTGTTTAAATTCTTTTGCCTTGCTGTCCCACCAGGTGCCCTGCATGTTGCGGAGCTCTCTCTGGAGGTGTTGAAGAGGTCTTTCTTGGATATGGAGTTGATGTCATTCTGCCACTCGATGAAGGCACTGCGCTTCTGCTCCAGTAGCTTGTTGATCTCTTCATTGTTCTCATCGAACCAATCCTGGTGTACCCTCTGTTTGGGTCCAAGCACGTCTTTAGCATACTCCGTCACTATCCCCTTGAACTGGATCCACATTTCAGTTGGATTGCCAGTCAATGGTCCTTCGGCAGTCAGCAGGTCATCAAGGAGGGACTGGAAGTTTTCCTTGACGTCCGGGCGCTTCAGCTTGGCCAGGTTGAATGAAGGTCGGGTGAGCTTCGGCCTCTCCTGTGTGCTGGTGCAATGTACAGGTTGAGGACACACCGCACCAGCCGATGGTCGGTTCAGCGCTCGGCTTCTCTCATGGCTCCGGTGATTTTGTCCTCGCGAATATCCCTCTGGCGGACAATGACATAGTCTATGAGATGCCACCGCTTGGACCTGGGATGCATCCATGTTGTCTTGTACTTACTAGCCAGCCGGAAGAGGGTGTTGGTGGTGGCGAGTCCATTCTCAGCGCACAATGTCAGAAGTAGCAGGCCGTTGCTGTTCATCTTGCCCAGCCCGTGTAGGTCCATCACTCCTTCCCAGCAGTCACATTCGCGCCCAACTCGAGCATTGAAGTCACCAAGTACGATGAGTTTGCTACTTGCAGGAGTGGACTTCAGGAGGGAGTCGAGGCTCTCATAGAACGCCTCCTTGTCGTCATCGGTGCTGGTGAGTGTCGGAGCCAAGGCGCTGATGATAGTGGCATGTCGGATGTGGGGGATGGGGAAACGGAGCTTCATCACTCGTTCGCTGATGCCGGTGGGAAGAGAAGGCAGCTGTCGGAGGAGCGTGGTGCGGATGGCGAAGCCAATTCCGTGTATCCTGTCCTCCTTCTCAGCTTTGCCCTTCCAGAAAAAGGTTTACCCACCCTCAGGTTCACAGATCGATCCTTCGTCAACAAATCTGGTTTCACAAAGAGCCGCAATGTCGATCTTATATCTCGCCAGCTCCCTGGCTATGAGGGCTGTTCTTCTGTGCGGTCTCTGCGTCTGATCTCTGTCCAACAGGGTTCGTACGTTCCACGTATCGAGAATACGTTTCTTACTTTGTTTTTCTTTTCGATCGCATAAAAGGGTTAAACCGCCAGACGCGGTAAGCGGACCGGTTTGGTGTAGGGCAGGCAATGTTTGGAACAGCTTTTCTAGTTCCCTCCCTTACTAGGGTGAGCAGTGCTGTCCTGAAGAGGGTTGCTCAGTCGCCTGGGACGCTGCCGAACTTCCCTGCTGAAACTGGTAAAGGGAAGAGCGACCACTGGTCCACAGGCCGCCTACGTGCAGGTTCTGAGCTACGACTCCCAGTAGTAACCTCTACCTGTCGGTTCGCCCGTTCCCAATCGCCGCAGGGCTTCTGGTGGAGGCATAAGAGAAAAGAAGATGAAGAACAGATTTGGTGACGATCCATGCACAAAACTTGCGCGTGAAGGATATTTTGGTGGAGAAGCTGTTGCGCTGGAGCAACCGCACCCTCTCGGCCGCATAAATCAGAGTCCAGTGGCACGATGAGACGTTACAACTGGAAACTTCCTGGGTTGCAGTGGATGGCGTCCTCTTCTTCTGTGCTCTGACATGCCCTTTGCACTCCACAGTGCACTGCTGTCCCGCCCTCTTGGCCCGTTGAACCGTAGATTGAGTTTCCTCCGCCCAGTCGGCCGGTGACAGACTTTGCATGCTAGGACGAGCAAATCCTGCCCCATCAGGGGTTTGAGATCCCCGGTTTCCCCTCACTTGGTTTAGCCAGCCAGTCGAAGCTGTTGCCCGTGGTGTGGCCGCTGCGCATGCTGCAGCTACGTGGAGCCACAAGTGAGAGTTGAGTGTCAAAGTGGGCACCTATACTGGTGGACTCCGCTCTAACCTTCGAGAGACGACTTGTCCCCCCATTATAGGTGAAACCCCCCTCCTTGAATACTCCAGACATCACCGGGTGTCATAAGTGATTGCTAATCCCGTCACACATCACTCTCTGAGCACAGTGGGTCTCTAGTCTCACTCAGATTGCGTAGCTTTGTCTTTTGAGGTAGTGTCCATAGTCATGCACCAATGCCAATCAGAGCAACGTTGTAGTCATTGACGCGTGTCACCAGAGGGGAGGTGTGGAATATATTGATTCTGATCACTAACCCTTAAGCAATCGTCAGTCAGTGGAAGAGGTATAAATCATGGGTGATCATGACTGTTTACATGATCTGCACCTGTGTTCCTCATATAGAGGAGGTTTGTGGGTGATAGAGCAGTATCACTATTTTCAAAAATGCTGAGAAGAACCCAACGAAGAAAGAAACACGCTTAGAAAAGACAGTTAGAACACAATTTATTAATATTTCGGGTAAATACATTTTTTTTTTCAAAATGGACAAACAAACAAATATAGAGATCATTACTTATCTTCATTATCGCAGAAGGAATGTGGCAACTCAAAGATGTGACGTAAAATAAAAGAAAAACAAAATTGCGTGCAAGCCAGTGAAAACAGCTGACGAAGGCATGCTAGTACAAGGAAAACGGGACAAACATGAAAATGCAGTCAAAGAGAAATAAGCAATCCAGACCAAGCGCGTAAAATGCAGAGAAGAACCCAACGGAGAAAGAAAGACGCTTAGAAAAGACAGTCACAGCACAATTTATTCATATTTCTGGTAAATGCCCTTTTTCAAAACAAATGGCTGTGTTGTTCCACATACGACGAAGAGAATCCCGAAAAGAAAAGCACCAAGAAAGAATAATTTAAACACAACTTATTTGTATTTTTTTTCTAAGCGTGTTTCTCTCTGTTAATATTTTCTTTTCTACATTATGCTCTCCCGATAGTCACTGTTTTGGTCTGGATTTGTGGGGGTGGGGGAGGGGGGGAGGGCTGGTGTGCCCCCCCCCCCCCTCCTCCGTCGAGACACCCTCTGGATCTGCCCCTGAATATCGACATGCGCTTAACTGATGCCTTTCGTTGTGTGTGGTATCTGCTTGTGCGTTCACACCTGATTATATCAGTTAACCACTCCCTACCAACGGACGCGTATTGTGTTCAAGATCTGACGTCAGTATTTGTTCATTCAACGACTAAAACTGGCCACATCCGCCCTAGGGCAGCGGATACAAATTGGTCTCAGCAAGAGACGTAGATCTTCATGAGCCCGCGCAATTGCGGGCTCAAGAGGATCTATGTCTCTTGCAGCTAAATCGAGTTTTGTGACCATATCAGAGAAAGGGTAAGAGTATATTTTTACGTATGATACAAACAGTAACCTACCTCATACTGAGGTAGATCTGTTTATAACATCCTGTTTACTTGCAACATGTTAAATTCTGAATTTGTTCAGCTGTACTTCGAAATCAGAATGTGACAATTAACGTTACAGGCATTTTCAGTGTTTTCGTCTGATTGGGTCAGTGACGGAGCCATTTCTCACACGTGGACAAAGAGAGGTAATACGTTTATAAGTACTCAATGGTTTATTTTGTTGTTCCCCTTGGTTGAAAATCCATGTGGTCAAGTTGTTGTGGGGACAGGGGCAGCTATTACATATGGAGCATGCCCTGAACACTGATAAATTCGGCCGCACTGCAACTGTGCCACTTTGGATCAGTTGCATAACAGACATAATATCTTTACAAGCCCGTCGTTTTGACTGGACATTTGAAAATTCATGTTTTCGTACGGATGATTGTATTACTGGTCAAGAAAAAGCACTGAAGCCACAAGCCTCTGATGCCACGAGACTGCCGATCGGACTGGACTGGACTGGACATGACTGGACATGACTGCACTAGACATGACTGCACTGGACTGGACTAGACTAGACTTGACTAGACTGGATTGGTGTGGATAGGTTGGATTGAATCTAATCTAGTTTATTCGTTATTTAGGTTGATGAAAAAAAATCATCATGTGTAAGGAAATGTGAATTGCGTTTTGGTCTGAATTTCAATTTTTCATCAGTTGATCCATAAATATATCGATATTTAAGTTTAATGGTTTCCTTTACATCAGTCAAGGAAGTATACGTTATATCCAATATGTCACCTACATTGACGCAAGACCAACCGACCAAAACATTAACCCCTTTCAGCCCGATCAACTACTCAAAGAGACTGATCGTCCATGGTAGTTCAAGGACGGTGCCAGAACAGCTTGGCGCCTACATTATGTCAAACTATTCTGGCATCACCCTCGTACTAGCGTGAAGTTGCATTTTCGTAATATATAGGCATTTAGATGACATCTACCCTGTAAAGGCATAAGACAACACGAACTTTTCATTGTATTACAGTGAAAATCTCGCTTTCACAAAGTGGACTTACTGTCGTTTGCTTTCTTAGGGCAGATATATTGCAAACTTTAAACTGTCGACCTCTGTTCGCCGGGCTCATTGTTTTAAAATCAATCCGCATCCTGGCTGTCGTAACAGCTGCTAGACGTCCCTTTTGCGTCCAATAAAATATGCTAAGCACGAAATAAAGTCTCCAGTGAGTTACAAATATGATAGTTAAAGGGAAATATCCCTAGTAGCAATACGTCTTCGGGCCCACTGCGGCCGTCGTGGGCCCTAGGACCTTTGCTTACTGGGATGTCTTGTTAGCTGGAGGCCCATCCTGGTTCATTCTCCACGGCCGCATAACTTGCCAACGACTTTCTCATCAGCACGCGCTGACAAAGAGACACCGACGTACATCCGGTCATGTGGACAAATCAGCGTGACTTAGCGTTTTTTTTTTTTTAACCTTCCCTGAAATGAAACCCTTTCAGTCCCAGTGGACGCCGGCAAAGTGTTTTCTTTGACAGCAAATCCAACACAGAATAATGCCATAGTGTCCAATTAGCACGGATGTGAATAGGATCAGCAAGAGGGACAGAACTTCATGCGCCCCGCACCTGCGGGGGGCGCATGAGGTTCTATGCCTCTTGCAGTTGGGTGGTGTTCGTATTTTTCAGGGAGTGACGCGGTTTGAAAATCTTGAAGAACAACATGCCATATCCTCCTTTGTGAAGAAGTACGAGGTATGATCAGAAAGTAATGATAGTTGGACCACCATTTGTAAACTACGTATATCACATAAAATCAATTAGTATAAAAACAAATTTGAGCCTTTGCCCTTTATACGTCGACAATATGGATCTGATATCTTTAGTGTGACGTCTTTGAAAAAGTGATGTAAACAGCTGTGGTTGAAAACAGTGGACTCTCTTTGATAATAAATGTATTTCTACATTTGTAAAAAGAGTGACACTTTAGGACGGCCAAGTCAAAATCCAAAACAAATTTAAAAGGTGTTTGATATTGTACATGTGTATTGTCTGGTACTGACTGCAAGTGGATTGTGCAATTCAACTCTGAAAGAGAGGACTTTGAAGGCAAGTACTGCCTGTGTCAATTTTCAGCAGGGAGTGAGCAAACTATCCCATTTCTTGACAAAGGCTCGGAAGGCTCGGATCAACAGAAAGTTGATGGCTTAGATTAACTACTCAATACGTTTAGCATAAATAACGATCGTGTGATGTATTCACTGAAAACGAGCACTTGCTTGTCCTGTAACGGTATCCCCAGCAAACAGTCCAGTCAAGCGTGGTTGGCCTCTGATGAGAAGGGGCACTTTTGTCAGATTTTCAGAATTGACAGCAACATTTCTCTATTTCTTAAAATGTAGAGGCCCAAGTCATTGCTCGTATTTTGCCAGTGAAGCGTGCAGGCAAAGCAAAATATGATGTAAGTAATTCTTTTTCTAAAAGTGTTGAAGTCTGTTCATCAGCAGCGGCCAACTCTCAGTGGCCAGAACATCTTATTTTTTTCTTGAAAATGCCAGTGACCGCAAAGCCAAGGTCAATGTGTCCTAAACAGTAAAGCAAAACATTCGTGTTCTTCCTCAACCATCATACAGTCCGTGCCGCATCCAGGGCCTAGCAAACACCGTAAATTCACTAGTCCGACCCTGCCCTTCTTCAGAATACTACATCACCTGTGAATTTTGCCTGATGTAGCTGTAATTTGGCATAAACAACGGAGGATAGCGCTATTACAAATTGTGAAAATATCAAGTAAATTTGGGCCAACGGTTTTGGTTGGCGGTACGGCACAGCTATCATTACTTGTTTTTATCATACAACGTAACAGCGGGGATATGCAAGCGCCAGGTAGATTGATATTCGATTGCTGGAAAGGCGTGTGTGTGTGTGTGTGTGTTGTGTGTGTGTGTGTGTGTGTGTGTGTGTGTGTGTGTGTGTGTGTGTGTGTGTGTGTGTGTGTGTGTGTGTGTGAAAACTCGCTAAAATATAAAACGGTGAGGGGGCGGGGGGTTGCGGGGTCCAAACATCCCAAAAAGGGACTTTGTTTGTGGGTGTGGGGGGGGGGGGGGAGTGGGCTGGGGAGGGGGGGGGGTCTCCAGAACCTTGGAACCCATCTCCCCCAAGATCCGCCGCTAATGTGTATGATCAGTATACATTTATATATACGTCTCTGCATATCCAGCTGTCGCAGTGTGTGCTTCTACTTTCAGTGTAGTTTGGATCGATGTGCCACGCTACAAGTAAACCAGATGTGTGTAAGTGTTATCGTCTGCGTTTCTTTTTCGATCGATATATAGACAATTTCAATCTTGCAAAGAAGTACCCAACGGAGAAAGAAACACGCTTAGAAAAGACGGGTACAACACAATTTATTAATATTTCGGGTAAATACCCTTTGTCAAAATAGACAAACAAACAAACAGAGAGATTAGCCGCTACTTATCTTCATTGGCAGAATGAATGTGGCAACTGAAGGAGGTGACGTAAAATAAAAGAGAAGGAAGAACAAAAGTGCGGAAAAAGTAAAAATGACGTCAACGAAAAACCATAAGAGAGAGACTCGGAGAGAACCTGAACATGAGAGACAAGAGTGTATGCAAGCACGTGCAGGAGCGAGCAGAAGTAAATGCGTGTAGGTGAGGCCAGAGAGAGAGAGAGAGAGAGAGAGAGAGAGAGAGAGAGAGAGAGAGAGAGAGAGAGAGAGAGAGAGAGAGAGAGAGAGAGAGAGAGAGAGAGAGAGAGAGAGAGAGAGAGAGAGAGAGAGAGAGAAAAGACACACAGCGAGACGGAGAGAGAGAAAGAGAGAGAGAGAACGAACGGGGAGTACCCTTGGGCACGAAGTAGGCTGAGTGTCTAATACACAAAGCCTGCTAAACACCAACCCGAAGGCAAACTTTATATCACCTTCAAGTAGAGGACTACCTCGGGGAAAAACGGGAGGACCCCTGGAAAAAAACAAACCACCATTTAGCACGGTACACAAGTAATAAGTCATTGAAACAAAGCAAATAATCAAATTCAGTAAGAGAATATTGGTATAAGTGGAGAGTAGGTAGTTGTGAAACCGTCTTCAAGGGTAACTCAAAAAATATATATATATATAACGGAGGGGGGTGGGGGGAAGAGAGAGAGAGAGAGAGAGAGAGAGAGAGAGAGAGAGAGAGAGAGAGAGAGAGAGAGAGAGAGAGAGAAGGGGGCGGGGGGGGGGGGGGAGGGGGAAGGAGGAAGGGGAAAAATAAAAAGCGTAAAGAGAGAAAGAGGGCTAGAGAGAAGTGTTAAGGGAGGTCGGGTGGGGGAGAGAAAGAGGGAGAGAGATAGAGAGAGAAAAAAAAACGGGGGAGGGGGAAGGGGCGGAAGACAACCAGCCAGATCCACCAGCCCCACCCAACAAGCACCCACCAACCCACAGAAAAACACACAGGCACGCAACAAGACGACCACATACATCCCCAAGGGATGCACACGATCGCCCCGCCCCAAAACCGCGTATCACTCCGTGGGCCGGAGACCGGGCGCCCGACAGGGAAGGGCAAGGGATCCAACTAAACGTTGGGCCAGCGCTGAGAAAGTCCCCAAGGGATGTGTACATATTAACCAGCGCCAGTCTCACCTATCTGGTTAGTGAGTAGTTTTAACGTTGGGTACTTCTTTGCATATTACACGCTTGGCAGTCACCTTTTTGGTCTGGATTGCTAATTTCAATCTTGGAAACAGATAACCAAAGAAAGAAATACGCTAAAGAAAGACAAATGCGAAACATTTTCACTTGTCCTCGTCTTTCTTAACCCCTTTACTACTGAGAAAAAGTGAACTCGACCCAACTGCAGGAGGCATAGATACTCATGAACCCCCGCGACTGCGGAGGTTCATGAGGATCTAAGCCTATTAATAGCTAAGATCAGTTTGTGTCCATGATCCTTGGACGTTTGTGGCTTTTTAGTCCTTGAATAAATAGCTTTGCACCACCCTTGAACTAAACCAGTCTCATAATCTGTAATGCAGCCTTCATAGGACAATAAGCAATTTTTGCAGTGGTAGGAAGATTTTATTGAAAGTTGGGCCATGAGTATGAAAACAAAGCAGATGCGCGCACTTAGGCATTTTAAAGACATGTTATATAAATATGGCCTAATATGTACCAGTTTTGTTTCTGAACAATACTGACAAAAACCGCTACCGACGTCGAGAGGGTTAGAGCACCAGTAGCTGCGTGGATAACGGATTGAGTCTGCTCAATGACCAGTATCAATGTATTGCAGGTCGACCAGCAAAATAAAGGCGACATTTTGAAATCATCGGAAACACTAGTTATTTTTTCCCAAAATGTCGCATTTCTTTTGCTCGTCAGTAGAGTTGATTGGCCCAGTCTCCTCCGCGCAGACAGGTTTACAAACAACGCGTTCAGTCTCTACCTACACCAAGGTAGATCTCTCACCCTACAGAATCTGCCAGAGTCTTTTACATATCTCAGTTTAGCAATCGGTTCTGCTGCGGGCTTCAATTGCTGACATTTGCCGATGTAACTGGTAATAAATCTTGTCTTGCCTATACTAAAACTTCCATACCCTTCTTTTTAAAAACCGTGTGAATATTGTTTGGAGCTCACATGCGTTTTACTTTTAGGAACATTCGAGTTGTTCATATTTTTAGGCTTATTTTGCTGATCCATTCCCCTCCTCTCTAAGCCAACCTCTGATCAATATACATGCCGGCGCACACAAATAAAGACGGACACACGGCGATTCCCGCCATTCGTAAGCTTTGTGGTCTGGCGTAGCATAGCTTTTCTGAAGGAGAATAATAGCACGAGCAGCAAAATGACGTCACTTCAAGCATCACGTCATGGCATCATTAGTCCCATGACGCCGTGTTGATAGGGCTTACAGGTCACAATTTCATCTAATCCTGCCCCAGAGCCGGGACAAACAGCAGGCTTATGCAAACACTGTTTACAAAAATTCATGCGGGTATTAAAGAGAAGATAGTTTTTTTTTCGTAAAAGAAAAATCAAGTTATGTTAGGCGATTTACAAAAAAAACTCCGAAAAAATGGTGCAGAGAATTATTTGATTTTCACACCTAGGACATACAGGTCAGAATTGACCTAATCGTACCCGACAGCCGAGACAAACTGTAGGCTTATTTAAATACCCTATCTGAAAAATCATGCGATTATTAATGAGAATATTGCCTTAAGATTTAAATCCCAAATAATTCGTGAAATTAATCCCAAAAACGTGAAACTATTTTCCTTCCAAACATTTAATTATCACTCCAAAAGTTCAAGAGGTGCAATGCTGGTTAACAAACGCATTCAATATCTTCCTTTTATCTAGCTATATGCAAAATATCTAGTAAGAATACGATAAATTACGGACTCCAATGTGAATCAACCGGTTTTTGTGAAACGGTCATTTTCTCGCCAATGAGCATCTTAATAAGCAAATTAAAAAAACTGTCTCGAGATTATACTTTTAGGGACAATATCCTAAAATTTCAATCATGTCCGTCTTCAAATGCGGGCTCTAGTCGTTGTCTCACACACACACACGCACGCACGCACGCACGCACGCACGCACGCACGCACACACACACACACACACACACACACACACACACACACACACACACACACACACACACACACACACACACACATCAAAAAGACGTTCTCTAGCAAGGTTTGCGTAGCCAGACATCACGTCATTTTTATCTTGTTACTTCTTTGCCAGAATGCTGGATCCGCCCGCCCAGAACATCTTATGTATTCTCAGAAATGCACTCCGACCAGTCCCATTTCAAAGTCTACCGTATTTTCAATACAAAACCCACCGATAATACACGGCCCAGACAAAAATGTCATGCGGGAGTGCCGGGGGCTTTACAACAAGTGAGTCAACGAGCGGGCTTGGGGGATTGGGGGGGGGGGGGCCGGAAGTCCATAGATCCGATCCATTGCGTCTGCCTGAAACACAAGGACGAATAAGGACAACAAGAGGCGCAGATCCTCCTGAGCCTCTGCGTTCGCGGGGGAACTCGTGAAGATCTATACTTCTTGCTCACAAACCAGATAGGTGAGGCTAGCGCTTGTAAAACCGTACACATACCAAGTGGAATTACTCAGCACTGGACAGACAAACAGTTAGATCCCTGCCCCCGCCTATCAGGCAACCCAATCGCCAGCCCACCGAAACATATTTAGTTTCATTTTGTATTTTTAATTCATTTAACTCATTCAGCCCGGACACACCACAACAAGACATGGATCGAGCATGATAGTTCAAGAGTGGTGCCAGAATAGCTTGGCGCCCATAGGCGCCAAGCTATTCTGGTACCACCTTTGAACTATCACGCTCGATCAGTCCTTAGAATTGTACTGCAGTCTTTCAGAGGGTACCTTCAAAATTGGGGGATTTTGGCCCTCGGGTAGAATGTGTTACATCGGCGATGCTAGCATGCTGCACGTGCACTCTTCGTGACCTCAGATCAGTACAGGAAATGACCTCCTGCTGACATTGGCATAATCATGAAAAATACTCCATCATCTAGGAGTAGGAGCTTTGTTGTTCATCGCCTTCTGTGATTGTGTTCATGTGGGGGACAATAATGTGGAGGCGCATACATCTCTGAAAAAAATGTGGACAGATGTCTCTTACACGAAGCGGAGAGTGGCGATAAAAAGTGACAAAGGATAAGGGGAAAACCTGGATCGATTATGATAACAACTGGATCATACCGGTCGTCCTTTTGTTCAGCACAGACAGTACATGATGCTGTTACGTAATCATGAACGGTAAGACGTTTTATGGTTTCTTTTTCTTGTATCCTTTCCTTATAATTAATGTAAATAACCATACCAACAAAATATTTGACTTTACATCTGCCCTGCGGCTGCTATGACTCAGTAATACATCGAACACTGTAATTCAAAAGTTATAGTCTCTGATCACCAAAGTGCCGAGGGACTTTTTAAATCGGAATCATGAACTATCATGGGCGATCGCTTTGTAGGTGATTGTTCAGGACGAAAATCATTCTGAGTTAGTCAGAACAGGCATCATTGCTCATAACAGGCAGAACGGAAAATATCTCGAAATGGTATAGCTTGAATGTTGTTGCTGTTGTCGTTGCTGCAGTTGTTAGCCGGCACTACCCCGTGGTCTTCATAATTATTTTTAAAGCCTTAGTTTTCTTCTCTCAGTCATTTTAAGTTGCATTTAATAATGAACCACTTTCTATAAACAAAACACACTTTATGAGATATGAATCATGACTGTTCTATATTGATTCATGTCTTATGACGCGTTTTATGTTTATTATTTTAGTACTGTGTGAATGTGCATTTGTACTTATGAACAAGTGTATTTGTATGTAAGGGTTCTTAGTTAATTTCAGTTAGTTAGAGTGTATAGATGTAAAGTGCTCGGAGTCTTTCTTTGTGCGGATATTGCGCTATATAAGAGTTATTATTATTATTATTATTATATTATTATTATTATTATATGACGTGTTTTATGTGTGAATGCCATAAGCGCGTTTTTTTTAAACAAAAGAATCAGTCAAGAAAGGACACGTTGGCATATGTTAAAAATAAACCTGAAATTCGGCTTTCTACTGAAATGCTGTCAAGTTACGTTGATATTTAGTGTGTTAGACAAACTTAGAAAAATTCAACAGATGTTGAACAATATATAATGCGTCAGCTAACGTGATACAGCAGATAACAAATTACAACTAAGTTCCCCTTAACCCTTTCACTGCCAGTGGAAGCAGATGGTGAAATCATTGTACATTCAACGTCAAAGAACCCCAGGCGTCGAAGAAGCATGGATACAAAGTGGTTTCAGCAATATGCATAGATTTTCATGGGCCCCCGCAACTGCGGGGGCCCATGAGAATCTATACCTCTTGCGGATGGATGATGTTCCATTTTTCTTCGCAGTTAAGAGGTTAACGTAATGACGTTGGCTTATTTATATAAACACGCAATCAAGCAAACATGAATATTTCATTCCCACTCAATATAAAAGCAAAGACATAATAGAAAACCTTCCGTTTTATTGCAAAAAACAACAACAACAAACAACAAAACAAACAAACAAACAAACCAAAAAACAACTATACGCAATGCTTAGCAATAATGGCAAGAAAAACACGCACGGTAACATGTTTTTCACGGCCCGTTACAAAATAACAGTCACCATTCTGAAACTTGTAGCCACCGGTACTGTGAACAACAAGGGTGTGTGTGTGTGTGTGTGTGTGTGTGTGTGTGTGTGTGTGTGTGTGTGTGTGTGTGTGTGTGTGTGTGCGTGCGTGCGTGAGTGCGTGCGTGCGTGCGTATGTCACATGTATGTATGTATGTATGTATGTATGTAGGTATGTCTATATATATATATATATATATATATATATATATATATATATATATATATATATATATATATATATATATATATATATATATATATATATATATATATATATATATATATATATATCTTAATTGGAATAGAGGTCAGCAAGGGAAAGGACAGTGCTATCATAGATCGAAGATCAACTAAATCATCTGGCCTAGCTCAGAAAAAAGAAAACAAGACACTATTTCAGAACGTTCTCGTAAAACAGTGATATTTTTAGTCCTTGTTGCCATCTAGATTAAGACACTATCCGTAGTTTTTTCACCTTGGATAGTAACCGGTTACCTCACGCTGTGTACGCAAACCACCCATATTGTTTACAGATATTATGTGCACTGTTTACAGAATCGATAATTGCATGCACAATGGGGTTGAAAACAGAATTTATACAACACGCACGATTTTCCCGATCATGTGTTTTACGAGGCTGTCTGCCGAGTGCACGTGTGGTAATAAGGGCTGTGCAAACTCCGTCGTACGTTTGGCTGATTCGTTAACATGCCACATAACGATCAGCTGCTGAGGCGGGTACACGTAAAGATCCTACATACTACTACGATATTTGATAAAGTAAGAGCGACACAGCTGTGTCACCACACCATTTCGAAGAGAAAGATTATGTCGTTTGTGAGGTTTCAAGCAATTTTAAAAGTCGTGTATATTATAAGTTATTGGTCGGAGGGGTTTGCTACACGGACCTTTGTAGGCCTTCGGGAGGGCAAAGGAATCATTGTACCCCAAAGGCCGAAGGCCTGAGGGGTACAATGATTCCTTTGACCTCCCGAAGGCCTACAAAGGTCCGTGCAGCGAACCCCTCCGACCAATAACGTATTTGTTTTCCTTCCTCCGTTTATTGTTTAGAAAACAAGACGGCCGCTTCTGTGGCGGATAGGTGACACCATTGAATATACATCATGTACATGTTCTGCCGGGGATTCCCAGAGTGTGACGTATCATGATTCGGTGCGAAGCGCAAGTCTTGTTTTCGCGAGTAAAAAGCTAATCTTGGCTTGTGTACAGAATGATTCAAACTACAATGTCTACAAAAGGTCGTTAAAGTATTACAGTGACAGTGCTTCTTGACTGCTGTGTGATTCAGAAAAATTAAGAACTTTTTGATGAAGCGATCGGCATTTGACCACTGATGTGACAGCTTGTGCAAGTTAGCATGGTGCCTCGTGCTTTTAGATTCAAGATGACAGAAGGGGATGCTTCGAGTGTGCAGCAGATTGTCGTGTTATATCCTAAAGTGTCATGTGTGTTGGGATATCTGGAAAAAGGAATACCAAAACAAAACGCTCGTTATTAACAACAGGACTAGTGCTGAGATGGATTTTAAGGTAAGATTTTATTTTACAGCGTAGACATGATGTCAGATAGTCTTCGAAAATTCGGGAGATGTTTTTCTTCAGATAGTCCCGCATTGAGTGACGCGAAAATTTGGCAATAGCGTGCTTTGTGTATAGTGTTGCTGGGTGTGTATTTTCGTTTTAGTTCTTGAATTTGTTGCTCTGTGCTTTGGTGAAATTGTGGCATGTTGCCTGTTGGTGGTTGAGCAGACGACAGTGTGTTGCCGGTTTGCAAGGATTGTGTCTCTGATTGGTTAAAAAAACTAAACTCGGAAGCTATTTTTGTTCCGTGGTTTCCCGAACTTTGAAAATGTCTCGGTGGAAGGCTTTTGCTGTTTGCGCTGTGTAATTAGTGGTGAAATATTGTTTAGTTGGCTCCTCACGTCGTAAAAAATAAGGCAGATGATGACTGTGTATTACGTCAAATAGGACTACTTTAGTGCGTTTTTTTCTGCTATTTTGTCGAACCGAGTTGCTATCAAGACTCAAAAACGAGGTCGTAACGCGTCATCGAGAGGGCTATAAAACGTCCGCCATTTTTCGCTACAGTGGTTTTTATATCACGGTCACATGGTACAGTTTGCGCTAAATTTACTGGTCGTGTGACGTAGGGAGGAAAACAAATATATATATTATATTAAACAAATTATGCCATGCCGTTACGCATAATAAATCACGAGTGGTGAGTTCGATCTATAAAATTCGAGCTTTAAGATTGCATTTCATTGGTCGAACTGAGCAGTCCTGATTTATCTCCACAATATGAATAATGCAATATACACTGCATTTTGTATGAACCAGTAATGAATTCAAGGACAGTCAACCTTTAGAAAAATATAATACCGGTAATAATAGAAAGAAAGGCTCCGTTACAAATGTTTTCCACTAGCGTAGGACGATATTTTAGAAAGGGGGAGGGGGGTGTTGGGTGGCGGTGGCAGTTTGTCAACCATGTTACTTTCCAGTCCCCCGAAAATCAAACAATAGACAGTGGAGAGGGGATGAGGGAGGGGGGGGGGAGGTGGCAGGGGAATAAGGGGATGTTGGGGGGGGGGGAGGAGGGGAGACAGATCGAGGCAAAGATGTTGGCTGTATAACATATTGGGCTGATTACCTGATTACTATAATATACAATATACTATATGTGTATAAATTGACCTGTAATTTTGGACTTTGCATCTCTATTTATACAGTCCCTGGGATAGGCGATAAGGGGTGGGGAGGGGGTGGGTGGTGGGTGGGTGGGTGTTGTATTAGGGACTCTCCCCCCCCCTCTCCCCTCAATACTATGTTTTGGGAGCCCCCTCCCCCCCCCCCTTCCCCGCCTCCCTTTCTCTGGTTCCTACGCCATTGCTAGTGCATGTGTATATGCAGATGAAGTATACTGACGAGCAAAAGAAATGTGACTAAAGTATTTTTGATGATTCCAAATATGTCTCATTTCTTTTGCTCCTCGGTACATGTCAAGAAAGTGCTAACTGTATTCACTACATGTATGGGAACAAACAAAAACAATCAGTTATGTTTTGGGCTTTGAATACTGAGGATTACTGGTAAAAACTGTTTTCTATTTACACTTATAGTGGGTCAAAGTTTAGAAAACAAATTCTCAACCCAACACGCCGTTGCAAACTATACCAACAAACTAAAAGAAAAAATCGATTTAAAAAAAAATAATAAATAATGTTTTGGAGCAACATTTCAAGAATACAACAAAACACATGCACAGATAAAAAGCCTCTTTAACACTTTGAAAGTGTGTGGTGCACACGCACGATTACTTCAGTCCGGCGTTGCAGCTAAATAACTAAGCATAAGTCAACAAAACAATGAAAGCTAAATCATCATCTAGTCTATCACTATTGCAAACCTTTGGGGAAAAAAGGTACATAGCACTGAATTAATTAAGTGGCTAACTGTGATTGAAAGCAATTAAAATCACGTACACAAGGAATCGTATAACAAATCATTTATCATATAAAACTATCTGTAAACCGCTGACAGTGCATTTGGGGTGGGTGAAGTTGTCATGCGTGGGTGGTAGAGGGGTGTGAAGCCCGGGAGGGGGGAAAGTGGGGGGGGGGGGGGGGGAAGTTTCAAATCGTTCTCTCTTTGTCCCTTGGCCACAGATTTGCAGTTTTGCTTTTATTTCCTTTCGGCTCGAGTCCTTAACCCCTTCACTGCCGAGGTAAAAGTGAACGCGATATCTAACTGCAAGAGGCATAAATCCTCATGCGCCCCCGCGACTGCGGGGTCTCATGAGGAAATATGCCTCTTGCTCAGCCCATTTTGTGGTCCATGTTCTTTGGGCAGTTGTGGCTTTTATTCATTCATTGAACACAGATCATGATTTCAGGAGAAGAAAAAACAACAACAACAACAACAACAACAACAACAACAACAACAACAACAACAACAAAAAAAGCCGTACGTTGGCAGGGTGAGTCAGTTCCATAATCTTGCAAAACTCCATAGCCGACCTACTCCATAGCCGACCTACTCCATAGCCGACCTACTCCATAGCCGACCTACTCCATTGCCGACCTACTCCATAGCCGACCTACTCCATAGCCGACCTACTCCATATGTGCAAAGGGCACAGAGTCTCATGGGCCCCTGGACCTGACCAATTTACCTTCACGTCCGCTTTTCTGTGACGGAGGGCCGGTTACAAGGTGAACCTTATGCTACATACAGCCGTCTGTACAGCAACCAGTCGCGATAATTATGTGTTACGTCCCTTGCACTGCAAGACAATATTGTGCTTGGATCCACCGTTTCGACAAACATTAGCACTTGCAATAAATAATCACATAAAAAAAGACAATAAATAATAAGGGAGTGAATAAGACAACTAAAGTAAGTAACTTTCCGATAATTTGTACTGGTCAGAAACCTGTAACTTTTTGTCATCTCGATGTCAGTTCTCCGTTAACGACTAATAACAATGACAACTGACAATTTTTACTGTGCGACTTGACAGCTCTGGTCGCCTCCGAGGACCGTTACATGTAGTAAACGATCCCGGCAAATCTGATCGTGACCAACTAAAAAAGAACCAACTGCCCCGAAAAATGGGGAGGTGGTGGGGTTGGGGATGGTTTGGGGGTCACGGGTATTTACTGGTATTACTTATCCATTCATGGAAAACTACAGAGAAAGACACAATAACAATTAAAATTAACCCATTTAGCCCTGACGTCCTACAGAAGACAATGGAGCGACTATGATAATTCAAGGGTAGTGCCAAATTAGCTTGGCGCCTGATGGCGCCAAGCTAATCTGGCACTACCCTAGAATTATCATGGTCAAGCCATCTCATGCCGACTGTTATAATTATAGTCATTAGGTGACACCAAAAAGATTTAGAAAATGCAGCCGTGGGGTTAAATCGGTTAAAACCTCCTATTTATGGTAAAGAAGCATTTGACTCTTTTGCCACAGCCTGGTTGCGGGCAGTGTGTTGTGGTTCGGGCATGGTGTCGGCAGACCACTGTGTGTTGACAGTTAATCAGAACAGTGTTGGCTTGGTTTGGGCACTCTAAGCACTCAGGAAACTCTGCCAGCTCATCAGGCCCTGCAAAATAAATATACAGAAGTTCAGTTAACTTTCAGTACAGGTCAGTTCGGCACTCCAGTTCAGTCAGTCGGACGGACGGACAGAGAATGGAAGAATGAATGACGGCCGGGAATGAATAGTTTGATAAATGGTTTCCATCGTACTTTTATCTCAAAGCTGAACTCAAGCACTCAATCAAACAATGCACGTCCCCCCTCCCACACACACACACATAGGACAAGACACTCGATTATCAACTCAGTATACACTGAACTGATCTGACGCAATATACTCAGAAAGACGCACAGTAAAGGGAAGCAACTGCTCGCCGAATGATGTCTGCATCGGTGACCAGGATTTGTCCCCTTGTAGAGCCCTTTAAAAAAAAAAAAAAGGAGACAATCATAAAATCACAAACAAAGGAAAATACTGTACAGAATATAAAAGGCTCATCAGCACAATCGTTTAAATTTGTTTAAAGTACCATCCAATCAGAAAATACCAGGTCATATTTTTCAGTTCAAACGTTCACTAACACAATGATTTCGACCCAAAGTCAAATAATAATAATAATAATAATAATAATAATAATAACGGTATTTATAATGCGCTTATCTTATAATAATTATAACTCTAAGCACGCACTCACAACTCGCACACGCAT
>BTPG01000006.1:139803633-139808633 GCA_036245525.1 Semisulcospira habei
AGGTACCATATTAATTTACTTAACATCATATGAGTAATAACGCAAAACGTACGTCTTGTTAAATCTTGTAATATCGCGGATTGCATAGTGTACACCTCTGATGCAAAGCCCTTTTAATTCAAAGATTATTTTCGTCTGAGCAGCGCAGATCAGTAAATTTGGCTGGCCTCTGCCATCAGGGTGCAATATGATGTCATAACTTATATTTCTTTTATAAAAATAAAAATTAAGGCGACCAGGCAATCAAGCAACCAGCCAACCAACCAAGCAACCACGCAGCCAACCAATATGACCAACCAGCCGACCAACCAACTAACCAACCAAACAACCAGACGTGCGTTTACTTGTTTGTTTGAGTGTTTGTTTGATGACGCTTCAGTTCCTTCCCTGATACGGAACGCATATTTTGTTTCTGAAATCTGTTCATTTAACTACATAAAGCGTGGATACAAAATGGTCTCAGCAAGAGGCATAGATCCTCATGAGCCCCCGCAGTCGCGGGGGCTCATGAGGATCTATGCCGCTTGCAGTTAGATTTACCTATCACCTGTTCTCAGCGTGCAAAGGGTTGACTGTCTTTAAAAGCATCATACCTCGTCTCCTGGATCGTGGTCCACGCTGCTCGTCAGTCGTGAACCACTCGCGTGTCGTCAAATCCAGCACCATGGAATCACTCCTAGGATGCTCCCCTGTCGTTGGCGGCCCTTCCAAGATGACAAACCTAGGCCGAAGTCTTATTCCGTCCTGTGCGTGAAGGGAACTTGGAGGCTCACCGACCGTCTGCCTTTGCCCTAACTGCTGCTGTCGAGACCGGAGAATTTCCGACAGCAGATGATAATCGTTCGCGGAGGACAGAGAATTCTGAGCGTAGTGTGAGAACCCCAAGTCTCGAACATCATGCATGTTCTGAGCTGGCGCGCATCGTCTCCAGATTAGGATTCTTTGCAAGTCTCCTTGGAAATGAAGAGCGAACTCTGTTGTATCATACGGAACATCAGCCCGATATGGAGTTGCCATTTCAGCATCAGAAGATGCGCCATCTGGCTCGAAAGAAAATGCGACGACGCTGGGTTCTTCGGGGTACCTAGTCTCAGGACGTGGACAGTGTGTTTCTAAATCATCTGCTGCATTTTGTGGGTTAGTCTCAGCTTCGCGCCGATCAGTCTTCCTGGTCGTATCAGCAGAAATGTCAGATCCAAGACCACTTGCCGTGTTCGCAGTCGTAACAGTTTCCGGCTGCCCCGATGTGTCGTCAGTGGCAATATTAGTTTCAAATTCCCCCTCTGTACAAGTAGAGATTCCTCCCTCAGTCTGTCCCCGCGTGTCTGCGGAAATGCTGGCCTCAGCCTGCCCTTGGGAGTCACTAGAAATCTCGGCCTTAATCTGCCCCGCTGTGTCACCAGGAATAGTAGCCGCAGACTGCCCTGGTGGGTTACCAGAAATGTTGGCATCAGACTGTGCTTGTGTGTCAGCAGAAATGCTGGCCTCAGCCTGCTCTTGTGAGTCACCAGAAATTGTGGCCTTAATCTGCCCCGATGTGTCACCAGGACTAGTAGCCGAAGACTGCCCTGGTGTATTACCAGAAATGTTAGCATCAGGTTGCGCTGGTGTGTCAGCAGAAATAGTGGCCTTAGACTGCCCTGGTGTGTCACCAGAAATGTTGGCATTAATCTGCTCTGTCGTTCCAGCGGAAATGTTAGCCTCAGACTGCCCGGTTGTTTCAGCGGAAATGGTAATCTCGGGCTGCCTTGTTGTTATCGTCGAAATGGTTGTCTCGAATTGGCCTGGTGCCTCAGCAGAAACGTCAGTGTCAGATTGCCCTGGTGTGTCAGCAGAAACGGCATCACTGAATGTCGACTGAGTGACATCTTCAGACTCGCGTGCTTCAGCAGAAAAGGCGCCGAAAACGTCCGACTGAGTTGCTGCGTCTGAATACTCAGGAGGCGTACACTGAGTCGCTGTTTCCACACGGGGGTTATTGCCTCGTGTCTGACTTTCAGCATCGCCTTGACCGACGGTGGTAGTTTCAGTTTGCGTCGCTACCGAGTGCGCAAGGGCCATCGGGCCGATGTCAGCCGCCGTTGGTCCGCGCACGTCTGTGCGCGGGCCAACGGCGGCCGACGTCGGCCCGACGGGTTTTTGCGCATTGCGTATGTCGCGTTTTTCGTTGCCATGGTAAAGGGTTGTGCGCTGTGTCTCAGTGATTCTTGCATGTCCTGTTAAGCGTTGCGACTTGGGATCAACTGTCCGCTCGGCGCGATAGAGATCTTCCACTTCTTCATCGGGGGCGTTCTGTGGGGGCTCTCCGCTTTCATTCGTCTCCGGGTTTTCATCTTCTTTTGATTGTCCATTTGCTGTTTCACTTCTATCATTGTCATCGCAAACTCAGTGACAAAAACGACGACGACTCGACAATATCAACATCAATAGGCACAACAATAACAAATACACCGGCAACAACAACAAAGGCGACGACGACGACAACAACTACAGCAAAGACGGCGACAACAAATATCGACTTCAATTGCAACAGCAACAAGAAACCGAGGAAGACAGAATGAGAAGAATGACAGTAGATGCATTGAAACCAAAGGCGCTCGTCACAGTAAACACAACACATCGTCCACTGTACTGAAAATACACCGCGTTTTCTACTAAACAAAAAATATATTTTCTGTTACAAAACAGTGAACACAAGACATTATATAGTCTACCATGTACAGCAATACAATGCATCATCCACAATACCGAATTCTGCCCTAACTTATCAAAAGTTCCTTTTTGTGGAAAGCGAAGTGTTCAATGTATTACACTGAAAATGTCGCTGTTCACACAAAAATGACAAACTGTCTCAGATCTGGGCAGAATTAACCCCTTCACTTTCGTGAAAAAGTAAACACGATCCAGCTGCAAGAGGCATAGATACTCATCAGCCACCGCGACTGCGGGGGGTCGCGAGGATCGATTTCTCTTGCTGAGGCCAATGTGTACCCATGTTCCTTGGACGGTTGTAGCTTTTGGTCGCTAAATGAACAAAGACTTCAGAAACAAAACAGGCGTCCAGTGGCAGGGAAGGGGGTAATCTTATACAGTAAATACGTTGCATTGTGATTGTCTGCAATACAGCAGAATCAGTTTACCTTATCGCAAGGGCCCGAACTGCACCAGCTTGTAGTCCGGCTCACGGTCCACAACGTCCTCACTGAGTCACGCGTGTCGGCGGCGGTGCTGGTCTGTCTTGATCCCAGGGTAAAGGTGGAGAACACGACGTTTTTCCTGTTGTGGAAACGCTTTGTCTGAAAGTGGTGCATGACATGGTTTAGTGGGATAGACGGACGGACGGACGAACTAACTAAAAAACAACCGAACGAAGGAACAAACGAACACACGAACGAACGCCCGAGAAAACGGACGGACGGACGGATGGACAGACGAGGGAACAAAAGAAAAGCGGTAATCGTTTAGGGCGATCTCAAAGTCGGGTCAACGAAAAGAGCATAAACAAATTATGACCCAAGCTGGGTTCGAACGGGCGCCATTTTAGACGAGAGTCGAATGATCTACCCAGCTAACCAGGTCCCCACGAACAAATGAATGAATGCTTGAGTGAGTGAATGAGTGAGTGAGTGAGTGAGTGAGTGAGTGAGTGAGTGATTGAGTGATTGAGTGAGTGAGTGAGTGAGTGAGTGAGTGAGTGAGTGAGTGAGTGAGTGAGTGAATGAATGAATCGGCAATGAATGCATCCGAACCGAAGGGAACCACTGAAGGCAGGACCAACATGCAGAAAAAAGACTCGATCTCCTCCCCCTTCCTTATTGCACCCAATGGCCAGCTGACGACAAGGACAAGGTATACAGTACACGGCTAACACCTTGACATTGCTAACCCCACAGTTCATCAAACGTCAACTGTTGTGTGGACCGCATCTCCCTGAGCTCCTTTTCCAGACGACTGACGTGGGCCTCATCAAACATGGCCGCGCAATATTTTATTGACGCAACATTGCCGGTGACGTCATCGTCCCATGTAAGCGAGGCGACTCTGTCAAGAAGCGAGGTTCCCATGATAACGAGATCACAATCGGCCGCCATTGCCTCTTCCTCTTCCATTAACTTCCTGTCACAGATAAAACAAGGGACGCAACCTAGCGTTAATCTGGTGGTGCAGGTATGTTTCAGTGACGATATTGCATGCTTTGTACATCATGTTTGTGTGCTGGTCTAGCACGTCTGTGATTTTGGACCTGACGGATCAAACCGTCAGGTCCAAAATCACAGATCATCACATATCAATAGATAAAAACCACTCACATTTGGTTGCCGAGGTAACCCAGCTGATCAGAGAGTGCATCAATGCGGGACTGGATCCCTCCTGATGTTCCCTGGACGCAGCTCTGTTAATGTCAGTCATCACATGATCTTGTCAATGTCCGCGTCCAAAGCCTTCAACAGACGCTGGCGAACAGCAGTCACTCTCTGTATTTCTCGCTCGCACCAGACGTCAGTTCGCGATTTCTGACGCTTTAGGGCCCTTACTGTTTGGTTGTTAGTGTCGGCCATTTTCTGTAGCTCTGTAAGTTTCTCTCTCACGGCCTGACGCCTTTGTTTCCCTGCAAACTGCACCTGCAAACACCACCATGCATTTAATTATGGAGGGAAAAGCCTCAAGCTTCATGGCACAACACATGACACTCTCACAGCTAAGGGGAACACGTGTTTATTCTTGTCCATACTCAGCAAAATTTTGTCTGCTCTCTATTGTTACAATCTTGCAATTGTCTGAGTCACCAGTCTCTCGCATATCGCCAGCAAGGCTTTTAGAATTGGTGCTCCTTTCGTCTTGCTCAGGCGCTGTGCATTCTTGTGTGTCTTTCCGAGTTTCAGTTTCTTCCTCGTTTTCACAAGGATTTTTGGCCGGTGCGTTTGTCTTCGCCTCTTTCACTGAAACGTTCGACGATTTAGCGGTCCGTTCACTTTTCTGGAGCAAGGAGTAAAACGCAA
>BTPG01000006.1:139813633-139966133 GCA_036245525.1 Semisulcospira habei
AATTATCCGCTTTTAATGCCAAGCAACAGCACACCGGGTAGTGATCGCTAATCCCTACCTGAAGCACGTCTACTGCCATCAGCCTTGATTGAGTAGTTGTATATATGTGGTCTATAAGGGTGGAGGAAGTTGGACTAACACGAGTTGCTGTTTTAACTAGCTGCTTTAAACCAAACATAGACATGGTGCACTCCCAAGCAGGGTTATTCAAAAACATGTTAATATTGAAATCGCCTAGGATCAAAATTTCAGAGCTGGACTGTGTGACCTTATCCATCATGGCGATAAAGTCGTCGAACCATTGAAATGTTGATGCTGGGTTCCTGTAAATGTACCCGACCAGCACGGGGCTGGATTTGTTTGCCCTTAACTCAACCCAAATGCATTCTACGGTTTTTGACTCCAGGTCCCCACGCCTGCGAGTAATACCACTAATTGAATTATGAATGTATACTGCAATACCCGTATGTCCCGGGTATTCAGCATCGCGGCGCAGTACAGTGAAGTCCTGGATAGAAACGGCCTCATCGCTGATGTTAGGATTGAGACGCGATTCCGTTACACCAAACAAGTGAAATGGATTGGATTGACTCAAGAGCACACACAGATCGGGAACTTTGTTAGTTAAATGATAAACATTTAAATGGCCAATATGTAACTGGCGATCATACACCATGATTGCTAATGTATGTCAATACCAAGGAGTACAAATAAAAAAGCTTATAAATGATACAAAGGCAAATAAGAGCTGAAATAATAAAACAAAGCAAAAGAATATCAGTCCGCTCTAACACACAGAATGTGGGAGGCAAGTGAGAAAAAAAAAAAGAGTTTCTTCTACGCATTCACTGATATAGACCACACTACCGGTCACTAACGGTCACTAACAGGGACTAATCCCTTTAGCAAACTTCAACAGTCAAAGCTAAACGACCCCGCTGCGCGATAGGGGAAATAAAGTCAGCGCTGCGAAAGGACACAGATATGATCGTAGTGTGAATATACGTAGAGCACTAGTAGAGAAAGTGTCACGGTGCACAAGTACTAGTGCTATAAGCGTCACAAATCGCACAGAGTGAGAAGATCGGTATTCACGAATACTGTCGGCAGAAGTCAAAAGGATGACAATGTTAATATTGGACCACGTGCAGTGGTTGAAGTTAAAAACAAATGAATACGTCTCTGCGCAAACACAATAATTATGAGCAATGAGACGCAAGAAAATCAATTCGATATTGTTCAGTGTTAGCCTGGAAAGTAAAGCACAAAGTTATGTAAGGAAGAGTAACTGAATGTTCTGGAAATGAGTCTAATACACACGCACGGGGTGGCTGTACTGTGCCCACGGTTCCTGCTGTGCGTATGGCGTGTATGTGAGCGGGGGGACGCTGAAAGGATACGTTGGTTGCGTCATGCTGAAGTGTCCCCATGGACCCGCCTCGCGATACTGTGGAAATGCGGCACTGTATGGTGGTAGTGGCGGTTGCTGCCACATAGGATGCTGGCCCGGCATTTGTTGCTGATAGCTACATTGACTCTCTGCTGTACCACTAAATCTGGATTCGCTGTACTGTGATTCCAGACTTGGTGCTACAGCAGAGGACACTGACAGTCTACCTTGACTCTCCGGTGCAGCACCGAAGCTGGATGCACCACAGAGCGATTCCAGGTTGGGTGCTGCAGCGGACACTGACTGTCTGCCGGCTGCGACATTAGCGTAAGTGTTGGTGGTGCCAGCGTGTCCTTCACGTCGCTGACGGCGGTGACGGCCACCACCTGCAGGCTGGTTGTTGGGAGTGGTGACGTCAGTAGCTGGCCCTCCTCTCTTTATGTTGAGGGCCAGACTGATGGTGCCCTGGCGACTAGGATGGATGGGGTCACCGCGCCTGTAGAATTTTCTACGCAGCAACCCATCAACAGCAGTAAAGACCTGAGTGTTGTCTATCAGTGTGACACCCAGCTTTCTGCACACATGGAACAGGTTACTGTTGGAGGCGGTGATGGCCCTATACAGCTGGTGTCTACTGTCGGTCGGCAGGATGGAGGATGCCTGCAGACGAGCGCCGGGAAATACCCGCCTGCATTCCCGGACGAGCTGTTCCCACACAGCGCTGGTCACTTCCTTCTGTTTGCAATCGTTGATCCCCACGTGGAAGGTCACCAGTGCCACCGCTGTGTGGGACGCGTGTTGTCGCTGGAGCCAGTTCAGCAGGTGGACAGTCCGCAGGCCAGAGACAGATAATACGTCTACTTTTTCTATAGGGTAGGTGGGCATCTTCTCTGCCTTGATGTTGCGAACAACAGAGTCTCCAATGACCAGCGTGGTGGTGTCACTCTGCACTGAATGTCGCAGTATTTGCTCATCTGGAGACATTTTGTTATTACGCTGCTGCTGGCTGCTGGCGTGGTCATACCCGTTGTTGACCTCAGGCAGGCCGCCGGTAATCCGTACTGGTATGAGTCGCTCTGGGCTCTTCTCGGCTGCACTCACAGCCTGTACCGTGGCCAGTTCTTGCAGAACGGGTGGAGGGGAGGTGTGACAGGGAGCAGCGATTGCGCTGCCCGTTACCTGGCGCGGAGACGCACAGATATCAACATTGGCAGACAGGTCAGTTTGAGTGTTACCACTCATGGCAACGTCTGAGTTGTTGGACGCAGTGGCTGATTTCTTTTTCAACTGTTTTTGAATTTCCCTCAGGCGCTGCTTGTGGCTCTGTTTGGCGGAGGATAGCTGGTTGACAGTGCCGTCTGTGGCGTGTTGAGCTGTCTCCACACCAGTTATCCTGTCGTCCAGGCCGGACAACACTTCGCCCACACTTTTCTCCGTAACCTGTAGATCTCTGGCTCTCTTGACCGCCTCGTCACGGAGCTGACTCTCGAGCTGATCAATCCTGGCTAGGGCTGCTGAAAGTCCTTTGAACAGTGTACTGACGTCAGCGCGAAGGTCCGTGATGAGGTTACAAGCACTTTTGAGTTGCGCTCGCAGAGTATCAGGGTCAGTGGTGTCCTCGTGAGGACAGGTAGTCCCGAGGGCCGTGGTGGGTGCGGCCGCTGTATTACGTAATCCCAGTCCCGGAGACGCGGGACTGGCGTTCGTGTTTGGTCGGGTTGGGGGAAGGGGCGTGGCAGTGGACATTACACCATCAACTGTTGCCGCAACAAGTGAAAAATCAGTGCGGGCGTTCTGAAGTGGCTGGCCAGTAGATGTGGTGATGGGATTAGTCGGGGATGAGTGGTCGGATAGAAGGGGCGTCGGTTGATAATCCCCTGTGATTGACGACTCTGCCGGCTGCACAAGAAGAGAGACTTCTTTGTTGTCCGAGGGAGTGGAGAGGGTAGGCGTGATGGGGGTGTCTGCTAGGGAGACAGCCAACAGCAGGCCCCGTGAGGAGTTGGAAGGGGTGGCGGGTGAGGTGACGGTACTTTCTGTAATGTCAGGGTCAGATGCAAGATGGTTGCTGGTGACGGGGACATTGTCTGTAGGGTCCGCTGTACCGGCCAGGAGCTGTTGTACATAATCACAAAGGGCCCGGTACTCCGATCTCACCCACAGACCCTTTCTCTTCCCCTGAATCATGCAGGTGCCACCGGTTGTCCGCCTCTTTCTAAAGTACACGGTGATGACGATAAGTTTGTTCTCGTCTGTGTGTACCGGCCCTTCATATATCTTAACTATTGTCTTGGCCAGGTGATCAGAGACCGGGGTGTGGGGAGAGAGGTAGCCATCAAGGGTGACAGCTTCATTGTCATAGTTGAAATCTTCCCATAACACATTGTGGACTCCTGCAGTGTGTTTGGGCAGAAGCTGCATGTATCTCACATACACGGCATTCCTCCACGTCTTGAGAATGCTGAGGGCATTACAATGGCTATAGTTGTCATGGTTTCAGATAGGAACAGACATGTGATTTAGAGTGGGGCGGGAGACGAGGATGGGTAGGCAGGTGTCACTGACGAAATGTGGTTTATAGTTGGGGGTGGGGGGGGGGGGCAGTGGAGGGTGGCTACGCAGGAGAGGGAGGGCGTGCAGAGGCAAGAGGCAGAGCGTGGGTAGGGGGGAGGAGGCGCCAGGAAAATGGAGCAGGGGTAGTGATGGGTGTGAGTGGGAGGGTGGGTGGATGAGGTAATGGAATGTGAGTAAGCCGAGGAGAGGGAGGGCGTGCAGAGGGTGGGTAGGGTGGAGAAGAGGGGCCAGAAACACGGGGCGGGGGTGGGGAGGGGGGAGGGAATGGAGGGTGGGTAAGCAGGAGAGGGCGGGCGTGACGAGGGTGGGTGGGGTAGAGGTGCCAGAAACAGGGGGGCGAGGTGGGGATGGGGGCGTAAGTCAAGTGTGGGGTTCTAGCTGGCATGGATTGATGACGTACGATGCCGGACCTGCCAAGCTGATCCTAGGAAGATAAGGCTGGAACTGGAGAGAGAGAGAGAGAGAGAGAGAGAGAGAGAGAGAGAGAGAGAGAGAGAGAGAGAGAGAGAGAGAGAGAACAATGAACAATGAACCTTTATTTTCCAACGGTAGAAGTTATTGGTAACAGGACCAGTTTTCAAACTTGCCGTTGCTACATCTACTACATAAGTGACATAGACATGTAAACATACACATACCACACACTGCTGCATGCGTGTAACGAACGCCTTTAGTGCAGGTTCGGTCGGACGATGGTGTGACGTCATTAGCAGTTGGACCGAATGTACACATGCGAATAATGTAGAGATAAGCATTTGTTCACGAGCGGTAATGTACAGATAAGCCATGTTCACGTGCGGTAATGTAGGTGAGCGATGTTCACGTGTCACGTGTGGTAGTGACAGTGTAGTATCGGGAATAATTGCCAGTTGGAGATGCTATACCAGTCGAGCCGAGCGGTCGTTTTCGCTAGGGCTCTGAGGAAGAATTCTGGCTAGAGAATTCGATAGCTGTATATTGAATACAGGTATTTATTCTTTTATTACCGGTATTTATAATCTATAACGCTATTCAGATGAAAAAGAAAGTATTGTTTATGAATTATTATTAGAGTGCAGAAGAGCCATGTTTGAAGGAAATGCCGCATGGCTCGTGTCAATACTTGAGTCATGTAATTATGTGATATAGTTTATAACCAGGATGTCATGTTGTATTCATTCATATGTGAAGATGGACTGAAATAGGAATAGAATTCAGTATATATTTAGGTATACCTAATGATGAAATGTGCAGTAATATGTTACGAATTGAAGGTGAAATGTGATTGTAATATTTGGCTCATAATCCATTGGGTGTAGGTACGTAAAATGTGTGTACAGTGTTAAAGTGGCTATAGGAATTGTGTGCACTGTGTTAAAGTGGCTATAGGAATTGTCATAAGAATTATTGATTGATTGGTACATTGCTTAACGTCCCGACAGCAACAAGGCTTTTTCAGGACGTGCCTGCACTGCTTATGAAAAAAAAAACTAAACAGAAAATTGAATGTATGTCGCCAGCCGGTCAAATACGTTAAATAAACCTACAACATGGGGCCTAAATAAAGCTAAGACCGTCTAGCAACACACATCCAACATCAAGAGCTACAGGCAGTGCAGACAGTTGGGAGAGTTTTAAAAAGACAAATACAGGTGAATGGACCAAGGGTAGACAGAAACACATGCCCCAGAATAGAAAGGAAACCCACCCTGTGGGGCTGACCAGGGTGACCCTGGGAACTAAAAAGTACCTAACCCCACCCAAGTCCCCCAGGGCAGACCCGGGTGGGGGGTCATAAGAATTATGACAATAGTGACTGTAGTATGGTGGCATAAAGAAGACATTTTTCAGAGAAATGATCTAGAGCGCTCTGAAGAATAATGTGTCGAAGACACATTTAGACTTTTGGGTATAAGAGCGAACATTTATGAGTGTATAAATGTTGTGTACAGCGGGGCCGGTACGGAGCGGACACCCCTGGTGTAGGGCCGATGAAGCTGTCCTGAAGGCATCACGTACGTGACCAGGTGCTGACATCAAGCCTTCATCTCTCCTTCGTCCTACCATCACTGGTGCTACGAGCAGCAACGGTAGCGAAGTAAGCCACAGATTCGTGCTACAGGACCACATGCAGTGTTCCGTCAGTGTAGCTATTGTCGCCTAGCGCCGTTAATTTCACGCCTAGGAATGTTCTAAATCTGTGAGTAGTCATTGAATAGTAATATTCAGTTCGGGAATATCCGTCAAGTCGTCAATGTGATATTGACTGTGTCGACACTAGTATAAAGAGGAGTCGAGTGACGTCTCTCGAGAGAGACAACGACCTCTACGGTAGCGAGTGAATGTGTGAGCGCTGAAGTTGTGAATAACCTATATGCCACTTGTTACTGTTAGTTATTTGTGCAGATTGGTTTATATGATGTGAATTGTTATTTGTGTAGATTGGTTTATATGATGTGAATTGTGTGGTTTAATGTATGTTATGAGTGTATGAGAAATAGTTAAAGAGGGCAAAGAGAAATAGCTGTGTGGCCTTTGTCCTTGTTTGTAAGCGCGTGTGTGGTGGATGAAAGAGTCTAGTAAACAGATATAGAACACCCACCTTTATACAGATTGGCAGAAAGCCCACGCACACACTCATCCCATAAACGTTTATATATGTAACAATCTAATTTAGTTAAGTACAACACTAAAAACACCGTTACAATGCGGAGTGCATGCATTCGCTCACGCACGCACCACGCACATACACACACATACCCACACACGCACTCGGGTACGCACGCATGCACATCACAACTCGCGCATGCACGCACACACACACACACACACAAACACACACACACACACACACACACACACACACACACTCATGTACACCGCAATTGAGTACGCATGCACACACGCACGAACACTCTCTCTCTCTCTCTCACACACACACACACTTTCACACGCACGCACTCAGGCACATACGCACAAAAACAAACACACGCTCACGGACACGCACTCCAGACATACCTACCCGCATACGCGTACGCACAAAAATATAAAATGAGTAAAAATGCAAAGTAAACCAATAAACAAAAAATCATTAAGTACATTAAAGTTCATACAGCAAGGGCAAATATGTATGCAGGTGCTATCTCTCTCTCTCCCCCCCTCTCTCTCTCTCTCTCTCACGCCGACACACACACACACACACACGCACACACACACAGTCACACATACAGTACACACACACACACACACACACACACACACACACACACACATACGCCAGCGCGCGCCCAACATATCGAGCACACACATATGAAGACACAAACATTATACACAGTACATGCAGTATTCAATGTACTCTTTGGCATTCAAATATTATGGTACGGCTATGGGAAAAAGGGACTCTCTCTCTCTCTCGCACACATACACACACACACACACACACACACACACACATACACACACACACACACACATACACACACACACACACACACAAACTCACACACACGCACATGTACACATCTGAACACACGTGCAAGTTATCCCAATACTGTAATGATTAGATTACGTCAGAGATTCTAGATGTTTGAAGAGGCTGTCCCTATATGAGGTGAGCGTCTTTGCGTTTCTGATTTCTGCAGAATGAACTTCCCGAGAATGACAAGCTGGTTTTGAATAAATCAATACGCGGCAGGGGTACTTTGAGTTGTTGTCCATGTCTAGAAGCTACAGATGTCCGTTCTGAGAAAAAAGAACTCAAGTACAGTGGACATGATTGCGTGTACAGCTTACATCAATACACCTTTATTGAACTGAAAGTGATGGGATAGAGGGAGAATTTTTACAGTTTTAAGCTTTTCGTCAGTTGAGAGTTCGGGATCGGGAAATATAAGCTTAGCAGCTCTCCTATGTAGGGAGTTCAGCCTCTTCAAATGTACATCACTAGAACCATCCCACACTGTTGATACATAGTCTATGTGCGACTTGACATGAGCATTGTAGAAAAGAAGACGCGTATCTGTGTCAGTAATTGTTTTCAATTTTGACAACATATACAGGCTTCTGGAAACCCCTTTGCACACATTATTAATATGCAGTTGCCATTTAAGCTGATCATCTATAGTGACCCCCAAGAGGCGGTGGTTTGCTCAATTCGGCTGCCGTTTAGAGACAGACTAAGAGAGAGAGCGGGCATAGCTGGTGCTTTTGACGTGTGGTTATAACCATGCATTCTGTTTTTGACGGATTCAGGGACATGGAGTTGGAATGACACCAGTCGGTGACCTCACGCAGGCTTTCCTGCAGACGCGAGGAGGAGTGTGTAGTGTGCAGTCGTCAGCAAACATGTCACAAGAAATATCGCGGCAACTAATATGCAGTGGAAGGTCATTGATAAATATGCAGAACAGCAATGGCCCGAGGACAGAGCCCTGAGGCACGCCGCTTTTGACGAGACCATACGAGGAGTAGGATCCATTTAACAGTACTCTTTGCTTCCTTCCGCTTAAATATGAAGTGAACAATGAGACAGCATCTGCATTGCAGGGATATGCTTGAAGTTTTGACAAAAGAATGTTATGATTTACAAGGTCAAAAGCTTTCTTAAAATCAATAAAGATCGACCCAGTTATTTGGGAGTTATTTATGGATGCTAGCCACGCATCAATAAGTCTTGTTAGTGCCGTGTGGCAAGAATGCTTGGGGCGAAAGCCGGACTGAAATACGTGCAATAGACTGCGACTCTCCAAATATTGATAAAGGTGATTGTGCACGTGTCTTTCAAGAGGTTTGGAAAGGCTGGATAATATTGAGATGGGTCTATAGTTATTAACATCAGAGAGATCTTTTGATTTAGGCAAAGGGATAACCTTGGCTTGCTTCAGTTCTGATGGAAATATATTTTGTTGGATGCATAAGTTATAAATATACGTTAACGATTCTACTGTATAGGGAAGGGACATTTTCAGGATTTTAGGACTGATCTCGTCAGGTCCCGATGATTTTTTGTTTTTCAGTGACCCGATCAGTTTTCCTACTTCATGCACAGCTAGAGACGGTATAGAGAAGGGGGGTTTGTCCTTAGTCTTCTGCTTACAGAAGGTAAGCAGGGCCTCCGGGCATGTGTAAGACGCGTTTCCGCTTGAGGGTATGATTGACTCGGCAACAGACAAAAAATGTTTGTTAAAGGTGTCTGCAGTAATACTAGAAGGAATGGCTGACGATTTCTTGCTGTTACCTCGGGTGACGAGATTAACCGCGCGCCAGAGTGCGGCAGTATCTCTGTCTTCTTTAATCATTCGTTCAAAGAGAGACTTTTGAGCCCTGCGTACTCCGTTGTTTTTTGTATTCGTTAAACAGCTTGTGTCTTCTTATGTCATTTCTCAATTTCATAGCTTCAATTATTCCTTGCGTTAGCCAAGGCGGTAACGTGTGGTTTTTTTTTTACCCGCTTTTGCCGTAAAGGGGCGTGTTTGTTAAGTACTCTTGTAAACAGTCGATACCAAACAGTCAGAGCCTTTTCAGGGTCAGTTTCGTTATTAACGACATTAAATGGTGTTTGATCAAGGTCTGCTAGAAAAGCAGACTGATTAAACTGTTTAAATGAGCGGTACGTTATAGTTGTGTGCCCGTTCTTACGATGCACTGGCAGTTTTGTTGACCAGGAACACACAGTAGGAAAGTGATCACTGATGCTGAGGTCAGGAACACTAACATTGAACACACTAAGGGGACGGTTGGTGTAAATGTGATCAATGAGTGTTGCGGTTGTTTTTGTGATCCTAGTAGGGGCCGAAACTAATTGTTCTAAGCCGGTTTGTGTGGTGATGCAATCCCACGCGGTATGGGGCTTCAACATAGGTAAGCCTACTTTTTCTACTGCATGCAAGAAATCGTCGTACCATTTAAACTTGGCTGATGGGTTACGATAACAAAAGCCGATGAAGACGGGTTTAGTTTTTGGAGCCCTAAATTCCAACCAAATGCACTCAACTTCCGGAGTTTCTATGTCCTCACGCCTTTTTACTAAATGTTGGACTGAGTTATGGATGTAAACGGCAAGCCCAGTCTGACCAAGTACACGAGGGTCACGTCGAGTGATGCTTAAGTTAGGTATGTGAACGGCTTCATCGCTTATGTCGGAGTTAAGTCGCGTCTCACTAAGACCAAACAGGTGGAATGGTTCAGACGAGTTTAGAAAAACATTCAAATCGGCCACCTTGTTAAAAAGATGGTAGATGTTCAAGTGACCAGTTTGAAGGCTTCCGTGTGTCTGAGCATTATGGGTCATGTTGAATTCTAACTCTCACAAATAAAATGCAACACAATACAAAACATATAAACAGAGGGAATAAGGAATAAAGTTTCAATGCAGTAAAGCGCGGCTGAAGTTATAGCACCTCGTATCAAACGTCACAAATGGTGTCCAACACAGCGTTATCAAATGAAGATCGCTTTTGATTAATAGTGTATCCACGTATTACCTCACAAATGGGGACATTTAATAGCTCCATAGATTTCTGTTTGAAAAGCCACACAAAATGCTATTCAAGAGAAATGTTTAACTACGTCTCAGAGTAAACTAAGAAATGTTGAGGGCTCTTGTAGAGCACATCCCCGTGCGCAAAAAGCCATCTCAGTGTGCGCGGGGCAACGGCGGCCGACGTCGGTTCGATGACCTTGGGGATCTGGGTTGCGCGTGGCACACTTCTAAAGCTACCCAATATGCTTTACTTTGGTGAGGTATTTATATTTCAATACGCTCAGTTGAGCTGTGATACTCTCCCGGACATATTTACTTTTCTAATGTATTATGGCTGTGATAGTTTTGTTTACATATTATGTCAAGTTGAGTTTTATTGTTGTTGATGACGTCAGTCATCTGCATGCAGCAGAAATAGACGTTAACCCCTTCGCTGCCGAAAAAACGTGAACAAGATCTAAATGCAAGAGACATAGATCCTCATGAGCCCCCGCTACTGCGGGGGCTCATGAGGATCTATGCCTCTTGCTGAGACCGATTTGTATCCATGTTTCTTGGACGATTTTGGCTTTCGGTCGTGGAATGAAGCAAGATTTCACTGAGAAACAAAAATGTACGTACAGTGGCAGGGAAGGGGTTAACTACCCGCTTATTTGTCGCTGCACAACGATGAACCCATTAAGCTCTTTAATTAGAGCAAAATTTAGCCATTGGTCGTATGGAGCGATGGTGACAATTCGATGGGCCTGATAAATTTTGCGCCTGATAGAAGTGAAAGCGGTTTCGAGAATATTTCACACACGCTTTTCTTTGCAATTGTGTGAATTTCAATCTGCGACCCACCCACCCCCCTAAACACCCCCTCCCCAACGTCCCCCCCCCACCCTCCCCACTGTCCAGACCCCACCCCCACCCCCCACCACCACCAACCCCCCACCCCCACTGCCCCCAGGCAACAAAAAACCCAACAAACAAAAAAAACCCAAAAAACAAACAACAAAACAAAACAACAAAAAACTACAAAAAGCAAAACAACAAAGAACCCCCACCCCCACCCCCCCCCCCAAAAAAAAAAAAAAAAAAGTAATTAATTAAAATATTAAACAACCACAAAAACACAAACAATCAAACAACACACAAAAACAACGAACAAACAAAACAAACAAACAAACAAACGACAGCAATAACAACAGCAGCAACAACGATGATAATAATAACAAGCACCCCACCAATATAACACTTGATCTGTAGACACGTGTGGGAATGTGCCTCGCTGCTCACGCGTGACACAGTAACACCATACTTGTAATCTGATGCCATCCCATTGATTCGCTGTCTGAATAATCACTGAGTCATTGATAGTGTCCGTGGGCCTCGGAAACTACACGGTGCGACAAAACATGTGTAAAAGTTGTCCGAAGCTAAAACACACCATATTGGAATTTCGAGCACTTAACCCCTTCACTGCTGACCAAAACATTCAAGTCCAAGAGACATAGATCCTCATGAGCCCCGGCAACTGCGGAGGCTCATGATGATCTATGCCTCTTGCTGACTTCACTTTGCATCCAACGCATTTGGACGGCTGGAACTTAAAACCCCTTTGTGCGTGCAACAACCTGTGTAGTAAAGATGAAACAGTACCAGTGTCTGCACGCGCAGGTGGGTTAACTCATTCGAGACGTGCCGACTCCGGATACGCGGCTTATGCCGCGTATCTGGAAGCGGCACGTCACGAATGAGTGTGCCACTTGACGGCGGCATACTGTGTTTCTGCGATCTTCGTTAATTCCACACACACACACACACACAGTGCACACACAACAAGATCTCCCAGGACAGGGGCGGACGGATGTGGGGTTGAGGTGGGGGGAGGGGTTTCAGGGGTTCCCCCCCCCCACACACACACACACACAGAGACCCGAAATTGTTGAAGATGCTATAACAAAGTCCCTTTTTGAGGTGTTTTGACCCTCTCCCCTCTCTTCCCCCAACGTTTAATATTTTGGCGAGTTATCACCCCCCCCCCCCTCTTCCCCCTCTCGTTTGATATTTTGGTCCCTGGAAGCAACGTCTAGCGTCGGGGAGGACTTTTGATCAGGTGGAAGGTTCCAAACAAAAAGTTGGACCCCTGCCTTATGAGGATCTGTACCTCTTGTAGTTTGGTTTTGTTCAATTGAATTATCGGCACCGAGATGAATTACTTTCTTTTACGATGTTTCTTTAATCCACATCAAAACTTCCAATTTTTTACCTGTACATTTTATGTCTTTATGTCCATTGCATTGACTTAGTGTCGGCACAGTGTAGGCATATAAGCCTAAGTTTTTAAAAAAATGTCGTGAAAGCTCCCGATAAAACACCAAGAAGGTATCCCTATAGGCAGTTTGTGTAGACTGGTGCACAAAATATCACTACAAAATACAATGAGTATATGCATCAAAGTAGAGTGTAGTCTGAGTATGCCTACATAAACATGTATGTTCTCAAGATTCTTCACCTCCTTCTCTCGCGGCATTGTTTTCTTCGTAAAAATTAACTCATTCAACTCCGACACGCCACGGCAAGACACTGGATCGAGCGTGATATTTCAAGGGTTGTGCCAGAATAGCTTGGCGCCCATAGGCGCCAAGGTATTCTGGCACAACCCTTGAACTATCACGCTCGATCTGTTTCCAGCAGTGTAATACAGTCTTCAGGGGGCAACTTCAAAATATGCGGATTTAGGTCCCGGAGCAGAATATGTTAATGCACACGTGTTCTAAAAACAGGAAAGGATTGTAAGCACACATCTATAAAATGTACTCACTATATCCGCTTCAAGATAAGAGGAGAGAATTAAAAATCCCTCTTTTGCAGAAAATACAAGACATACTTGTCGTTGCTCTGTATTCTGTCTGAGTTTCGTGGACCGCGCACGTACATTCAAAAATAGAAACTGACTTCATGAAAATGTCAACCTGACTAGATATCAGTATCAGTATTTTTCCTTGGAGAAAACGGCGACGCCCGAGCGGCGTCGTCAAAACAACTACTGTGATTGGACGAATGATTAGTCCATAAGCTAGCCAGATCCACCGTGCACCCCCCCCCCCCCCCCCCTCGAGTACTCAGTAAGATGGGTTTCAAAGTGTACCTTAGTATGTCCTGAGATGTTTAAGCCATGTTCCCCGAAAATCCTTAGGAACACACCAGAGATATAGCCGATGGCGCAAGGGTACCCCCATTCACGCACTTTGCAGATGCTAAAATGAGGTTGAGAAACATTTTCCTCTAAATAAATCAGAATTCATCCCAGAAGCCCAAATCAGGCAATATTATGTTAAGGCACACCTTCTGCATCCTCTGCAAAAGACAGAATGAACCAATATTGAATCTCTGGCTCACAGTGAAGGTATTTGTGTACCCATTAAACGGCCATATCCGCGAAATCGGAAAAAAAGACAAAAATAATGTGTCAGATGCCTTCAAACATTTTATGTAGCACTGACATTCCATTTTCAGGCTTACATCATTCAAACAGGATGTCACAATTATTATAAACGTGACTAGGTGATGCTGTGATTACTGTGAGTGCCACAGTGGTTGATTTTGTATCCCTACCCCCAAGTTGTAAAAATATACAAAATTAATTAACAAAAATTACTAAAGTTATTCCATTTCATTTTGACCTCTCTTTACCTATTAAGTTTCAATAATGTGAGCATAAAGTGCAAGAAAATAAGAAAAGTCGGCATCCTTTACGGTACGTTCGTGGTAAATGATAGCTTTTTCCCATTTAAAATTGCCGAATTGGGAAACGTATGTTGTTTCCGATGCCCTCAGAAATTTCATATACAACTGATAGGTCTTTTTTAGGTGTAATTGGTTAGGATATAGTACCACAGTTACTCCCAACCTGATTGTATGATGCTGTGATGTATTTAGGGGCCACAGTGACTGACTTTGCTGCCCTACCCCCATTTTACCAGTACGTGAAGGAACGCAAAATGATCATAAAAATTGCTTACGTCATACTCCTCTGTTCAAATATTTTTTTGCTGCCTGTTTTCTTAAAAAGTATGTATATTGAGCTTACAAATTTGTGATCATTTTATTAATTTCAATGTGACCCATCAATTTAATTGTAACTATTTTTCTCTGGCTGGTCTTTTAGGTGATATTTTACCTAGCGTAAGGCCGGTCTAGTAAGGTCTCCCCTTTTCCTTTCATTTATTTTCGTTTAGAAATGTGTAAATATGAATATGCGTAATAAAGTTTCATGGTTCCTAACAGCCAAAACAATGTTATCAAAATACTTAGTTTCCACATGTCCACCACGAGATCACCAATTTCACCTTCTTCTTCTGCAACGTTCAATTCCTTGATGGCCGTGTTTAAATCTTATATTGTTCTGACTGCCAATAAGTGAGCTGTCAAGAGCTCGGCAGCATGTTTTCAGAGTTTGGTGTACAGGGGCGTGTCTTCTGCGGGTCAGAACTGCCAGCGGACCACTTCTCTGTATGGACAGGTTTGGAGAATGAGCTAAGGAGACTGATGTTCTACGCCAAATTCGCATAGGGCTGTTTCCGCATGACACAGTCTCACGAGGTGAGTCCACTGACCAGAGTAATCAGTGCGTAGATGAAAGATGGTGGCCTGGCTCTCCCTGTTCAGCTTGTTGATGTCGTCTGTCCACGGGCTGCAGCCGCCATTCTGCTGTTGCCAATCACTTTGTTGCTGTAGTGTCTTGGTTTCTTTACAAGAGGTAGTCTGGCGCCTGCTTTGGCCAGGCTGTCAGCCTCTCCATTCCCAGCTACTCCAGAATGCACTGGAATCCACTGCAGCACTATTCTGTGGACAGGGCATGCATCCAGTCTATCTTAAAGCTTCCTGGTGAGATCAGTGGATCAAGCTGCTGCCTTTCCCTAGCTAGTGGTCTGCTGCTGTGTTGAGCACCTGCAGATCTGTACGATAGTTAGAGCTGCTACCGCCAGCTGGTAAGGAGAGGGAGGTAGTAGTGCGGTCTGCACAACAGATGTACACGTCACTTCCTTCATTTCGCACGGCATCTTGTGCGGTACCACAGCTGCTGATAGGGTAGCGCTTGTGCATAATCTCCAGCGAGATGGCCGTTGTGCAGTGCCGCGACCTTTGGCAAGGAGTCCTGGAACATTGTTTATGTTGTCTAGAAGACTCTTTCGAGATGTCCAGGTATCTGAAGGGAGCTCTTCACACATCTTTGGGCTTGGTTCCAGGACGTCAGTTTTAGCTCTTTGCAGGACCTTCAGTTGGCGGTTCAGACTTGGGCGTTTCTAGCGGTTCTTGGTCTGCTCCTGTAGTCACCCATGCTGTCGGTGTTAAGTAAGTCTCTTCATCGTGTGTGCTGTTCTGCGTTCCAGTGGTTATAATGTCTTCCATTTCCTAAATTGGGGTGCTCCAGATGGCTCTAAGAATGTCATTGCATCATGAGAATGACCCATGTTCTGCATCTTGTCAAGCCTGGCTTTTTGGGTTTTGCAGGCAGTGTTTCATGTTGTCGATGTATCTTGGTACCGCACTACTGGTCTGACCGAGCTGGTGTTTGCTTGCGCCAGGATGCTATAATGTGCGCCAATGTGGTCCCCACCAGTTTCGTCATCAGAGACTTTTTTCCCGCAGCTCTAGATTCCATGGCTTCGATGTGAGGCCTCCACGTGAATCCAGTAATTTATTTGTTGCCAGTAAAGTCTGTCTTTGGTACGGGAAGGTCTCCAGTTTCAAGGTGACCTCTTCCATCTGATTGAAATCAGTTTGAGTGGCCATCTTTCAGTCCACCTGCTGACTCTACTGGCAGCATCCTGGATTCTGCAGGATTCTATTTTAGTATGTGCTGCTGCGCTCCACACTGCAAAGTCATCCGCATGGACGAACCTTGGTACTGTTGTACTGATGTCATTAATGTAGACCAAGAACAGCATCAGACATAACATCTCCCCAAGGTAAAGCTTCCCCAAGTTTGACAAGACTGCTGAATGTGCAGAAGGTAGAAGCTTCAGCGACAGCCCCTCCTTAACTAAAAAGAATTACAATTAAATTGATGGGTCACATTGAAATTAATGAAATGATCACAAACGTCTGTTAAGAAAACTGGCAACAAAAATAATTAAACAGAGGAGTATGATGTAAGCAATTGTTATGATCATTTTGCGTTCATTTTCGAACTGGTAAAATGGGGGTAGGGCAACATATTTAGCCACTGTGGCCCCTAAATGCTTCACAGCATCATAACATCAGGCTGGGAGTAACTGTGGTACTCTATCCTAACCAATAAATCTTAACAAAGACCTATCAGTTGCATACAAACTTTCTGAGGACATCGGAAACAACGTACGTTTCCCAATTCGGCAATTTTAAATGGGAAAAAGCTATCATTCACCACAAACGTACCGTTAAGGATGCCGACTTTTCTTATTTTCTTGCACTTTATGCTCACATTATTGAAACTTAATAGGTAAAGAGAGGTCAAAATGAAATGGAATAACTTTAGTAGTTTTTGTTCATTAATTTTGTATATTTTTACAACTTGGGCATACAATCAACTACTCAAGTTTATAATAATTGTGACATCCTGTTTTAATGATGTAAGCCTGAAAATGGACTGTCAGTGCTATAGACAATGTCTGAAGGCATCTGACACATTATTTTTGTCTTTTTTTTTTGGCGATTTCGCAGAAATGGCCGTTTACTGGGTGCACAAATACCTTCACTGTGAGCCAGAGATTCAATATTTTTCATTCTGTATTTTTGCAGAGGATGCAGGTGTGCCTTAACATAATATTGCCTGATTTGGCCTTCTGGAATGAATTCCGATTTATTTAGAGGAAAATGTTTCTCAACCTCATCTGCGAAGAACGTGAATGGGGGTACCCTTGCGCCATCGGCTATATCTCTGGTGTGTTCATAAGGATTTTCGGGGAACAGGCTTAAACATCTCAGGACATACTAAGGTACACTTTGAAATCCATCTTATTGAGTACTGGGCGGGAGGGGGGGGGGGTGCACGGTAGATCTGGCTAGCTTATGGACTAATATTTGTCAAACAGCCAACAGCGCGCCCTTACATCAGTTACGCGATATATCTGTAGGCCTAATATGGGTCAGTGTCGTATGCCACTCGGTGTCAGCTATTTTTTCAGCCTTTCCTCCCTATCCTGTCGTGCGCCGTTACCCAGATAACCTCCTCAGTCTGAGAATATATCTCGGGTAACTCCTTGACTGCCGAGAAAACGTGAATACGATCCAGCTGCAAGAGACATAGATCCTCATGACACCCCCGCAGATGCGGGGGTGTCATGAGGATCTATGCCTCCTGCTGACATTACTATGTATCCCTGCCTGTGCCTGGGACGGCTGGGGATCTTTTCTATTGAATACACAAACATTCTGCGTCCGCTGTCAGTGAAGGACCAGCAGGGACTGATAATCATAAGCTCCCGCGGCTGCAGAGTGCAAGAGACTCTGCCCCTCTTGCATAACTATATGCAGAGCCACGAAACGATATGGCTGAGCGACTATGCGAGTCACATGAGGCATTGTGGAGCCCGGAAACAGACAGTATCTGCCCTAGTGATGAAAAGGTCCTCGGGCCAATGTAAGTGCGCGAGGCCGACAGCGGCCCACGCCGTCACGACCACCGTGACCTTTTGGTGTCACTAGGTCAAGCATGAGCGTACTGTAGAACTATACAGACTGCAAGAAAACCAATTCGAAAACGAATTTCGCTCCTTTATCGTTTAAAAGTACTTTTCAGACACCACATAGATTGTCGATTAACGATGCAGCTAAGCCAACAGCATTTGTTTTGCTATAAATAAGGGGGGGGGGGGGGGGCGGGGGGTTAGTTCATGAGGACTAACCCCTATTTGCAGAAACTTTTCCAGGCCAGTGTGTGCCGACCAAATGTCCCTCTGTGTGGCAGCGAGAGTTTTGCGTGGGGCTAAAAATAGCTCAAAATATAGCCGTTGGAACTATGACAGGCTGTTACGTTTGTGGTTGTGTTTTTTTGTTTGTTTTTTTTCCTTAGGGCATGTGTGTGTTGATCATACTTTAGGAAAGGATCCGGTGTTCAGTTGCGTTATTTTGGATCAGAATCGCGTACCTTTTTAGTATTATTTGTTTTCTTTTGCATGGAGTATTGCGATCGATTATTTTTGTGTGTAACTAGAATGTTGCACATTTCGCTAAGTTGTTGCAAAGACCGACCTAGATTAAGCTGGAATGTTAATAATAATAATGATTTCTATGACGCCTAACCTCAGGTAGAGCTCTACGGCGCCTTACAAATTTCAAAAATACAATTACAAAAACTGTACAGAGTATTACACGCACACACACACACACACACACACACACACACACACACACACACACACACACACACGCACTCACACACACACATTCCAGGCACCACAGCAAAACTAACAAAATCCTCGTCAGTCACTGATTAATCAGTGGGATAATGGAGTTGGAAAAGATGTGTTTTACGCGCAGATTTAAAAACGTCTTTTGAAGCACTGTGGCGGAGATGGGAGGGGAGTTCGTTCCAGTACAGCGGCCCAAGATATGAAAAAAAAAACCGCTGGCCAAAAGACTTGGTACGGACAAAAGGTACACGCAAAATGCGGCTGTCAGCAGAGGATCTGAGTTGTCTTGAGGGAGTGTACAGCTGCAGGAGAGAGGACAGGTACGGGGGGCTTGATGTGGAAATGCAGCTGAAGCAGACAGAAAAAAAGTTTCTAATGAATTCTTGCAGCCACAGGGAGCCAGTGGAGGGATTTAATTACAGGTGTTCTGAAAAAGGCGCGATTGTTTTAGTGACCTACTTGGCTACATTTCGTAACATTTACGTAATGCACCCAGATTTTAGTGGAAGATTGTAGATAGATACGGAGTGCTCTTTTTAATGAATATTAATGAGTTTTGGTTACGTTTTTTTTTCCTGATCGGTTGAGTTGGAAATCTTAATAGTATAAAAGAGGGTGTTCGGAAATAGGTGTGTGCATTGTATAAGAGACACAGTGTATCAAAATTGTGGATGCATTGTATCATAAGACAGTGTATCAAAGTGTGGATGCATTGTATAAGAGACAGAGTAACAAAGTGTGGATACATTTGTGAGAGATAGTGCATCGCGAGAATAAAGTACTGTTGGAACTGTTACTCCAGTTTGGTCTACAACCTTGTGCCACGTGTGACGTGTTGAACTGCGCGAGGTTTTTCTGCAAGAACCCAACGTGAGTGTGTCGCGTGAGATTGCATCATACTACGACTACGACGTAATACACAGGCTATTGAAATTTAAGTTGTAACTCCACCCCAATTCTCTTGCAGTTACGGTGTTTTTCGCTGTGCTTCAAATAATCATTGATACAAGTGTTTGCTTTAGGAGTGGTCGAGGGCTCACAGGGTCTGTTTGCTTCTTCATGAACCCATTTATATCCGTGTTCGTGCGTTAGAGGGAGTTACTAGGCGTTCATTTGCGAAAATGTCAGAGAGTTAACTATTGGACTGGATTCAGGAAGGACTAATAAATCCAGGGCCGGACCCATGGGGGGGTTACCTGGGTTCCGGAACCCCCCCTCCCAACTAAAAAAAAAAAAAAAAAAAAAAGAACAGTGAATTTTTTTTATGCAAAGGGAGTTCCAAAGTTTTATTATTTTTTTATTGTTTTTAAAACATTGCAGTTTTTAGTCACTTTTGATCCAAGGCACAAAGAGTTATTTATAGACAATTCAACGGAAATCCATTTCAAGGGATCCGTTTAAACGTCCAAAACGTTTTCCCGTTGAAACAACCAAGTAACCCAACCCCTAACCCTAAATTAGTAAATGCAGCCATATTTTCTTGTTCTGGCCACAAGCCTCTTCCAGCGCCTTCACCTTGATACAGCCCTAATCCCCCAAAAACGACTTTTTAGAAAGATTAATTAAGACGCTAAGTTGATAATTATGATAATTCGTTGTAACGAACATCCGTTGAAACGACCATCGTTGAATCGTCCAAAAACATCGTTGAAATGGATTTCCGTTGAATCGACCAGGTACCCAAAAGAGTTGCTTTCCTTCAGTGCATGTCTTTCCGATTGATTGATTGTACATTGCTTAACGTCCCGACAGCAACAAGGCTTTCTCAGGACGTGCCTGCACTGCTTGTGAAAAAAAAAATAAACAGAACATTGAATGTATGTCGCCAGCCGGTCAAATACATTAAATAAACCTAACACATGGGGCCTAAATAAAGCTAAGACCATTTAGCAACACACATCCAATATCAAGAGCTACAGGCAGTGCAGACAGTAGGGAGAGTTTGAAAAAGGCAAATACAGGTGAATGGACAAAGGGTAGACAGAAATACATGCCCCAGAATAGAGAGAAAAACCAACCCTGTGGGGCTGACCAGGGTGACCCTGGGAACTAAAAAATACCTAACCCCACCCAAGTCCCCCAGGGCAGACCCAGGTGGGGGATGTCTTTCCGAGAAAGATCAGTGAAAAGACGTCTGACGTCATTAAGGTTTGTGGGGGGAAGTTTAAATCTAGATCTATTTTCTTTGGTAACACTTCACTTTTGCTGTCTCCTCGAAAATGCCGAAACTGAAAAAAAAAAAAACAGATGCTGATGGCAGTAGGCGACTGTCATGCTGGTTTTCATCAAGCTCCATTTCAGAAGGTGGGTACATTTTTAAATCCAATTTTGTCTCATAAAAGAAATGTAGTCAGTAGAACTAGGTAAAATTCACCCATTCCGAATTCGATTCAAATGAGCACGTGGCGATGGAGCCGGTACTTCCTTCCTGTGAGTGTAGCCTATGCTGTAGGAGCTGATACTAGCTGCATATAATGAATATCATAGATATAAAACAGCCCCACTTATTAAAATACCAAAACAGGTAACAATTAAAGTAATGCATAGCCTAAAATTTATTTCACAAAGTATTATGATATATAACTTTAAAAATGTCAATTTAAAGAATAAAGATATCGGCATCAATGATCAATATTGCTTTTATATTTATAAAAAAAATCTTTGGACGGCAAAATATCGTTTTCAATAACAAAACCAAGGGCTAAGTTATAAGGTATCGTTTTCACTAGTGCAGCTTACTAGCTATGTATTGTGACGTAAATCTCTTCGGAGAGCAGAACAGAACCGTCTTGATGGCTGACTATGGAAACCATAGCCTATCTGACACCACTTTGACAGCGTCGCCATCAATTGTGACGGCAACATAGCCTTTCCGGGTGCAAAACCGTCATGACGACTTCGGTTTTTGGAACGACAAGAAGCCATCATGACGGCATCCCAACCACTGCCTTTTTCACATAATAAAATGGAAAATAAAAATGTGCTGAAATTTTGCCAACTGCTGAAAATCAGCAAATTTGTTAACAGTTCCTATGCCTGTGAACAGCGTGCTACAAAATAAGATTATTCACCCTTAGGCCTTTTGTTGATGAAATTTAAAATAAGCTAAGAACTAATCAGAAAACCACTGTTTTTTTATATTAAATTATTATTATAAAATTGTAGTAGACGTGTTAACACCTGCAATGCATAATCATATATAAGATGTTGAAAAGACGGTTCTATTTTATTTTACATTTTTGTTGTTGCTTTTAGGATAATTTCATGTTTTAATTTTTATGTTATGTCTTTGTTTTTTGTTTTTTTTTTTCTTTTTGTTTGTTGTTGTTGAGTAAATTGTAAAGCGCTTAGAGCTGTTTACAGGTAAGCGCTATATAAGAAAACCTTTAATAATAATAATAATAATAAAAGTTGTTTTTCTAAACGGCAGATGATGCAGTTCCTCGAAAGAGACAAAAATCAACCCAAAGTGAGACCACTGGCAGTGGAGTTCGAAACAGTGACATGGGAACAAGTAAAAGCAGTGTTGGTGAGTAATTTACTGCCCCGCCCCCCCCCCCCCCCCTCTAAAAAAAAAAATTAAATTAAATACAACCTGAAATTGATACGTGATTGAGTGTTTCAATTTAATAATTAATATTAAACAAAATGACTGGTGTGTTCCATTGGCTATCATTAGCCTAAGAAGACTCTACGAGTCATAAGGTAGCAAAGATTTTGTCCATCATTTGGGGGAGGGGTCTAAAAAGAAAAGCTGTTATTTCAGATCATAAATATATATCTAAGCTTGACTGAAGTGTGTAAACGAAGACATATATATGCTTTAAATGTAATTATCTTGTTGCAGGTCTCTCTCTCTCTCTCTGATCTCTCTCTCTCTCTCTATGTGTGACTCTGTGTGTGTGTGTGTGTGTGTGTGTGTGTGTGTGCGCGCGTGCGTGCATGCTGTGTGTGTGTGTATGTGTGTGTGTGTGTCGGCGTGAGAGAGAGAGAGGGGGGGGGGGGGAGATAGCACCTGCATACATATTTGCCCTTGCTGTATGAACTTTAATGTACTTAATGATTCTTTGTTTATTGCTTTACTTTGTATTTTTACTCATTTTATATTTTTGTGCGTACGCGTATGCGGGTAGGAATGTCTGGAGTGCGTGTCCGAGAGCGTGTGTTTGTTTTTGTGCGTATGTGCCTGAGTGTGTGCGTAAGTGTGTGTGTGTGTGTGCGAGTGTTCGTGCGTGTGTGCATGCGTACTGAATTGCGGTGTACATGAGTGTGTGTGTGTGCGTGCGTGCATGCGCGAGTTGTGATGTGCATGCGTGCGTACCTGAGTGCGTGTGTGTGTATGTGCGTGGTGCGTGCGTGCGTACGTAAGCGAATGCAGCAGTGCATGCAGCAGTGTGTGGTATGTGTATGTTTACATGTCTATTTCACTTATGTAGTAGATGTAGCAACGGCAAGTTTGAAAACTGGTCCTATTACCAATAACTTCTACCGTTGGAAAATAAAGGTTCATTGTTCATTGTTCACTCTCTCTCTCTCTCTCTCTCTCTCTCTCTCTCTCACAGGTACACACACAATCGTTTTAGTATTTCAGACTTCTCATAGACCCAACTTTTATTTGTATTTCAGACTCCTCCTCAAGCATTGATCAGCCTGCCGGGGGCCTGCTTTCTGAATCCTCTGCCATGCCAATGACCAACCAGCCTGATGTGAGCCTGCTTTCTGACTCCTCTTCAGATTTCTCCTCTCAGCAACAAAAACTCGATTTTGGTGAAGTTTTCAAGAAACACACGCGAGTCGTTTCACTGTCAAGCCGTGACAAGGAGCATCTTCTAAGGCAACACTGGAGACCATCACCTGGTTTTCAGTTTCCAACAACAGTGATAAACAACAAGAACCGAAAATTTCAGCATGAGTGGTTGCAAAAGTACTGCTGGCTTGTGTATTCTCCTTTCGAGGATGGGGCTTACTGCAAGTATTGCCTATTATTTGCAAAGTCTACTGAAAACCTGGGCAAGTTTGTGAAGACGCCATGCAAGAATTGGAATAAAGCCTGTGATCAGATCAAAAAGCACTCGTTATTACAATACCACAAAGATGCAATGGCAAATGGAGAGCAGTTTTTGACAATCATGGATAAACCAGAGCAGAGCATCGCCAGTGAAATCAATCAGAAAAATGCAGAAAACATCGCTGCAAATCGACAAGTTCTGACAAGCCTCTTCAGGATTGTTGAAGTGTGTGGAAGACAGGGGTTAGCCGCTCTGAGGGGCAACTGTGATGATGGCATTCTTCAGAGTGAGAACAGAAGCAATTTCAATGCCCTTTTGAATCTGTGCATCAATGCAGGAGATGAAACTCTCCGGAAACATCTAGATACATGCGATAAGAAGGCCACATACATTTCAAAAAGTACACAAAACAGACTGATAGAGGTTCTTGGTGATCAGATCCGCAACAAGATTCTTGCAGAAATTATTGCAGCAAAACAGTTTACCGTGCTTGCTGACGAAGTCACAGACAGCTCAAACTGGGAACAACTTTCAATTATATTGAGATTCGTCGATGGAAGTCTGAAAGTTCGTGAAGAGTTCCTGGCTTTTGTCCAGTGCAGAGATACCACAGGTGAAACACTTTACAACAAGATTGTTGAGTGTCTGGGCTTGTGGGGGCTTGATTTCAACAATGTTAGAGGACAAGGTTATGACGGGGCCGCAAACATGGCAGGAAAGTTTAAAGGAGTGCAGGCACGTTTTCAAGCAAGGAACAACAAAGCACTGTACTTTCACTGTGCTTCCCATAGCTTGAGTCTCTGCATTGTAAAAGCATGCGGCTTGCCTGCAGTGAAGAACATGATGGGAGCACTGAGGGAACTGTCACTGTTTTTCTCAAACTCTCCAAAGAGACAACGAAAACTTGAAGATACCATCGAAGCATCTCAGCCTGACACGACAAAGACAAAGCTTGTTGATCTGTGCAGAACAAGATGGGTAGAAAAACATGAAGCACTGGAGGTTTACACATCTCTCTTCCTGGTTGTTCACGACTGTTTGGGACAAATGTGTGAAGACAGTGACAATTGGGACAGTGAGACATTGACCAAGGCAACTGGCTTTCTCCACACCTTGAGCAGCAGTGTTTTCCTCGTTGCATTCGTTGTCGTCCGCAATTGTTTGCGTTACTTAAAACCCTTGACAGTGAAGCTCCAGACAAGAACAAAAGATGTTGTCGATGCCTACAGGGATTGATTGATTGTACATTGCTTAACGTCCCGCCAGCAACAAGGCTTTCTCAGGACGTGCCTGCACTGCTTGTGAAAAAAAAAACTAAACAGAAAATTGAATGTATGTCGCCAGCCGGTCAAATACGTTAAATAAACCTACAACATGGGGCCTAAATAAAGCTAAGACCATTTAGCAACACACATCCAATATCAAGAGCTACAGGCAGTGCAGACAGTAGGGAGAGTTTTGAAAAGGCAAATACAGGTGAATGGACAAAGGGTAGACAGAAACACATGCCCCAGAATAGAGAGAAAAACCCACCCTGTGGGGCTGACCAGGGTGACCCTGGGAACTAAAAAATACCTAACCCCACCCAAGTCCCCCAGGGCAGACCCGGGTGGGGGTATGCCTACAGGGAAATCAAAGAGGTCAGTAACTGCATGTCTTCTATTAGAAGAGATGTCGACACAGCGTTCGTTGCCTGGTTTGGTGAAGTCAGCAAAATGGCAAATGCTTTGACAACTGATGTTGTTGTTCCTCGTCAAGCATCCCGCCAGACTCTCCGTGACAACCAACCTGCGGCCACTCCAGAAGAATATTTCAAGATTAGCATTGCCATTCCTTTCTTGGAACACCTGTCAACCGAATTGGACTCGAGGTTCAAAAATGCTGACCTAGCAGTTGATGGTCTCTGTCTGGTGCCAAGCACTTTAATAGACAACCAGGATGGTTTCATGCAGGTTCCAGAAGGGGTGAAGACACTGGCAATGTTGTGGGAGTCTGACCTACCAGACAACGCTACCCTTGATGCAGAATACCAACGGTGGGTTTGCAAATGGCGAAGTGCTGCTGAGAATGCGACAGCTATCATCCCATCCACGGCATCAGAAGCACTGAAACACTGACAGGGATTTTTATCCCAACCTGTTCATCATGCTAAAGAACCTTTGCACCCTGCCTGTCACTACTGCCGAGTGTGAGCGTTCAAACAGTCAGTTGCGCAACCTGAAAAACTACCTGCGCTCTACAATGGGGCAACAGATTGATTGTACATTGCTTAACGTCCCGACAGCAACAAGGCTTTCTCAGGACGTGCCTGCACTGCTTGTGAAAAAAATAAACAGAACATTGAATGTATGTCGCCAGCCGGTCAAATACATTAAATAAACCTAACACATGGGGCCTAAATAAAGCTAAGACCATTTAGCAACACACATCCAATATCAAGAGCTACAGGCAGTGCAGACAGTAGGGAGAGTTTTAAAAAGGCAAATACAGGTGAATGGACAAAGGGTAGACAGAAACACATGCCCCAGAATAGAGAGAAAAACCCACCCTGTGGGGCTGACCAGGGTGACCCTGGGAACTAAAAAATACCTAACCCCACCCAAGTCCCCCAGGGCAGACCCGGGTGGGGAGGGGCAACAGAGACTCAATGCACTTGCTTTACTGAAAGTGCACAGGGATGTTGATATTGACTTCAAAGAGGCAGTGAACTGTTTTGCCAGAAGATACAATTCACAAATGGTACTAATGCCGAGGAACCTAGTGCAGCAAGACTGAACTGAAGTGAAAGCAGGGCCCTGATGTTCATAAACTACAAGGTAAAGCTTTATACCGTTAACGATCAACGAAAAGTAGTGAATAATAATAGTATACAAAACATCTCTGTTGATAAATAAATGTTTGTGTGTGTGTGTGTGGGTGTGGGTGTTTTTTTTTAAGGGAGGGGCAGGTGATAATTTTTGTACCCCAGAGTTTGTCAGTTCGATTGTTCAAAAAGCTCAAAGTCCCCAGACCATCACAAATGGCTTTTTCAAGGCTCAGATTGCACCAGATTGCACCATTTTGCATCCTTGAAAAAAAAAAATTCCGGGGGGGCATGCCCCCGGACCCCCCTAGAAGGCTCGGCGCTTCGCGCCTTCGCTTTATACTGAATCTGTAACCCCCCCATCGACTTTTCCCAGGTCCGGCCCTGAAATCAGACCAGGAAGAATACTATTTCAGCTCGTACCGTTTACAAATGACAGCGATCGGGTTAAGTTGCTAAGAAACTGAAGAGAGCACGGGTTAAGGTGGTAGTGACTGAACTTTTTTTTCTCAAGTTAAAGTGCACTTGTCTGTGGGATGTGTGTAGCGCTTCGCCAGATGCTTGTGCGCTTGACTAATGTAGGGAGTATTCAGCCAAGTTGTGTAATGACCAGCTATTGTGAGCATCACGGAATAGAGAATATTTCATTTTGTGAGTATTTACATGTTGCATCTCATTATCGCTGAAATGAAAGAGATATTTAGTGAATTCTTTCACCACAGAACGGAGATGGATCGACCATAATAGTTCAAGGGTAATGTCAGATTAGCTCGGCGCCTTCGAAGGCGCCAAGCTAATCTGGCATTATCCTTGAACTATTATGGTCGTTCCATCTCCCACACCAGAAACACAGTCATTTTAGACGTCTCCTAGAGTTGAGAAAGTTATTATTGTTTTTGGAAAAGTGGCAAAAACTGTTGTTAAAAATGTCTGGGTTTTTTGCCTGTATGTCTGCCTGCCTGTCTGTCAGTCTTTCTGTCTATCTGTCTCTCAATCTCATCCCAACTTCCTGATAACAATGGCTGGGCATTTAATGCAAGCAACTCTGGTTATTTATTTCTCCGTTGGTTTCATTAAGCGTGAAAATCCAAATCTGTTCACAATATCTGATTATAGACAAATTGTTCTAAAAACACAAAACAGCATACTCAATTACGAGCGTAACAGGGACCAGTATGGCATAGCCATACCTCCTCTGGGCTTGAGGATGGACATGGTACCCTATGACCATAACTTCTCTTGGCTCTGCCTAGATAAAAGTATTTGTTTTCCTCCCTACGTCACACGACCAGTCACTTTAGCGCAAACCGTACCATGTGACCGCGATATAAAAACCCCTGTAGCGAAAAATGGCGGACGTTTTGTAGCCCTCTCGATGACGCATCTTGGATGCCAGTTTTGTTCTATAAAAGATCACCCAACATTCTAAAGTACAAAGTTACTTAGCGTTGTTCGAAACAACAAGCACACTCAGTACTGGAGACGGCAACGACATAAAATATTTTAAGTTATGTCATAAGTCTTTTATGTATAAATGTATAGTCCTTTTACGTCAGTCATGCCTGGTGTGATCCAGGTTGCAAGATGTCTTTTTGATTTCTTTTGCGAGAATAGTGGAGGAATGAAAGCAAATACGTTATTGGTCGGAGGGGCTTGCTGCACGGACCCTTGTAGGCCTTCGGGAGGTCAAAGGAACCATTGTAACCCTCAGCCCATAGGCCTTCGGGGTACAATGTTTCCTTTGACCTCCCTCAGGTCTACAAGGGTGCGTGTAGCAAACCCCTCCGACTAATAATTTATATTGTTTTCATCCCTACGTCACACGACCAGTCTCTTTAGCGCAAACCGTACCATGTGACCGTGATACAAAAACCCTTGTAGCGACAAATGGCGGACTTCTTGTAGCCCTCTTTGTGACGCATCTTGAATGCGAGTTTGTTTTCTATAAAAGATCACCAAAACGTTCTAAAGTACAAAGATACTTAGTGTTGTTCGAAACAACAAGCACACTCAGTCCTGGAAACGGCAAAGTCATAAAATATTTTAAATTACGTCATAAGTCTATTATGTATAAATGTATATTTCTTTGAGTCAGTCATGTCTGGCAGGATCCAGGTCGGAAGATGTCTTCTTGATTTATTTTACGAAAATAGTGGAGGAATGAAAACAAATAAGTTATTGGTTGCAGGGGCTCGCTGCACGGACCCTTGTAAGCCTTCGGGAGGTCAAATAAACCATTGTACCCCTCAGGTCTTCGGAGTACAATGGTTCCTTTGACCTCCCTCAGGCCTACAAGGGTCCGTGTAGCAAACCCTTGCGACCAATAACATATAATACAGGCAGATGTCATGCCTCCCTCAGGCCAAACCAGCAAGCGGCTAAAAAGAGATCTGGTTATCAACATACACCACACACGTATTATTTTCAAGCAGTGAAAACTAGGTGTTGATTATATTATCCGCTAACACATCACAGCAAGTTATAGACTGACCATGATTGTTCAAGGGTGGTGCCAGGATAGATTGGCGCCCATTGGCACCACTACTCTGGCACCACCCTTAAACTATCATGGTCGATCCGTCTTGTTAATTGTAATGCAGTCCTCGGAGGTCAAACCCCAAAATGTGGGTATTTTTGGGACACAATGGGTTAACGAATACTCCTCCTTCTTCTTCCGCACCCAACCTGTTGTCATCTGTTGTTTCATATCTAGGACTTCGTGTCCTACATCCCTTGGAAATCGTCCCACGTCACAGCCGTATTGAACATTTGGTATGATAGTCAGCAGCGACAAATGTGAGATGGCAGGCGTGTTTTAGGTGGGCAGAAAAATAATTTAAAGTAGTCAAGAAAAAAAAAAACATGAAGAAGGAATGCTTATCGTACACTGATACTGACAACCACAACAACAAAAAGAAGAAAAACAACAACAACACATTGACCTAATGCACATTATAAACAGTATCAACACAAACACCAGGAACGCATTCAATAACCACAAAAAGAGACAAGAAATACACATTGAAATAATGCACAAAAAACAACAGTATAAACACAAATAATTATCAGGAACGACATCAAGAACAAACAATCTTTAACCGTTTCTACCCAAGGTGGCCTCACAGCGTATCTCGAGATCATCCGCCCGAAGTTTATGTACTGGTCTGTGATTTTGGACCTTACGGCTGCAAGCCGTAAGGTCCAAAATCACGGACCAGCACACATGAGATAGCGGAGGGTTCAAAGGTTCAGATCTTTTGCTTTTCCCTCTTTTGACAGAGAATGAGATTTTTTATGTAACAGCGATGATACCAGCCCAAAAGGTCCTCGGGCGACAACGGTCACTCATAGCCCGCGCCAGCGGCCGTTGTTGGCCCGAAGGCCTTTAACACATTGGGAAACCATCAAGAATTCTGTGCTTTCCAGAATACAGTCGATTTCGCTTGTAATACAGTCGGTTGGTTTCTAGTGCTGATATGTATAAGAGTATGTTAAACACAAACGAGTTACACGCCTTATTTTTTAAAAAAATGTGAATGAAAAGCACACCTTAAGTGACATATGTATCACGAACAACGCAAGCGCAATAGCTGCAACACGATTACAGTTAAAAAAGAAAAAAACATTCATTCATATATAGCCATCACCAGCAGATTACAAAACTATTTTGATCAAATCAAGCAAATCATTTATACATGCACGAAGATATCTCATACGGCAGAATAATTTCTGACATTATCAATTGTACAGAATCGTGTGCTGGTCTATGATATTAGACCGTACGGCCCAGTGCCGTAGGGTCCAAAATCACAGACCAGCACACGTCGAAAGGTAATCAGATCTTTCAAAGGTATTGGAGAAAGAGTTGTCAATTACGTTACTTTCATAACAGCGCCGCGCGGTTATCACTCCGGATATTCATTATTAATAAAGCACATTCTACCCCAGGACCGAAATCCCCCAAAATTTTGAAGTTGCCCTCTGAAGGACTGTATTACAATTCTAGAAACAGATCGAGCATGACAGTTCAAGGGTGGTGCCAGAATAGCTTGGCGCCTGTGGGCGCCAAGCTATTCTGGCACCACCCTTGAACTGTTATGCTCGATCCATGTCTTGTCGGGGCTGAATGAGTTAAATAATCTGCTCCGGGGAGAGGCTTGTTTACTAAAATTCAACGGGTTATTCAAAGGAGTCTTGCCTCAAACCAGATTTTTATGTCTCTTATATTGATAAAAGACTTTTTAGGATGGGACGCGGTGGAGCGATTTCAAACGATCACACGCATCATAGGCTGGCTAGTCTAAAACTCAGTCAGTAAAGTAACAAGATAAAAATTATGTCATGTCTAGTTACGAACCTCGCTGTAGAACATACTTTTGGGCGGGTAGCGCCGTGTGTAGGCCTATCGGTTTGTGTGTGTGTGTGTGTGTGTGTGTGTGTGTGTGTGTGTGTGTGTGTGTGTGTGTGTGTGTGTGTGTGTGTGTGTGTGTGTGTGCGTGTGCGTGCGTATGAACGTATGTATATAAACAAGAAAATTTTCGAAGTTTACGTACGTCAAAAACTTGAAATTACGGAAGATGTTTAATTCAGGGGGTGCATAGGAGCCCCTCAAGAGCATTTCGAAATTGGATTTCTCATTTCAGAGTTAAATGACCGTTCATAAGAAGTCGGTTGATCCACATTAGAGTCCGTTGTTTTAATTATATTCACTTGCAGTTTTGGATATAGCCGGATTGGAGAAAGACATTGGATGAGTTCGTTAGCCATTTTGTATCTTTTGAATGTTTTCAGTAAAAATTAATTATATGAAGAAAAAATTTAAAAAGTACACAAACCCACTTCTGGAGAATATCACACAGTGACGGTGACGTAAAAGCAGAAGTTTTATCATCACACAGACATCGACGCAATACGATAGATGTGACCTCTCTCTCTCTCTCTCTCTCTTTCACAAAACAATGACGCGTATGAACTGTGACTCTTATAGAGCAGATCGATGCATTGGAAAATTTGCGAGGCTTTTTTAAATATATTTCAAAATCAGAATCAGGTCAAAGACAACAGGCAGAAACCATTGACAGCGAGTACAGCTCGCATATAAAAGGGACTTTGTGAATTATGGCTCTTACATAGACGAGACTTTGCGGGTTATGGTTCATCCCATCTTGTTTACAATCCGTGTGAGAAGGCACAGGTAACAGAGCCTTTCTCCTGCCCCTATCTGTCCTGCTTAACTCATTCAGTCCCACTGCCGTATTTCCCAAATTTTGGAGGCGTCATCTAACGACTATGCACCAGTTGCAGGAGATGGATCGACATGCTAATTCAATGGTAGTGCCAGATTAGCTTGGCGCCGAAAGGCGCCAAGCTAATCTGGCACTCCCCTTGAATTATCGTGATCGATCCATCTCCTGCTGTGGGGCGTCAGGGCTGAATGGGTTAAAATAGAGAGGAAGGGAGGACAAGTCTTTCCTTTTACGACAGAGTTCATTATTTAGCCCCTTTGTCCAGCAGTTTTGTTCGACTCTCTAAGAACATTTCTAAAGGCCGTTCTTAATTAAACGAACCTTAGTTCGCGAACTCTGAAATCTAGAGTTCACGATCTCGGGCGAACCAGGTGGGTGCTTAGGACGATCTAAAGATACGGCGAACCTATTTCGAAGTAGTTCACGAACCTCGGCAAACCATAGTTCGCTGTCGGAGTCGAGCGATCCAAGGAGAACCTTTTCTCTGATTGGTCGAAACTTTTACCATCTTCTGCGTTGGAGATAAGAAGATAGTCAAAGATACAAACAACTATGGCGGACGGCGATATTTCACTTGTGCGAAGAACAAGACCTATTTTTATTGATCTGTGGGAGGCGCAACGCTGTTTGTGGGGTCGCTACTGCAAAGAGTACAAAAACAAAAATCGTCCAAATCGCGAAGCGGCATAGCGGCAGCCATTTTGAACACATTCGCAGTACGCCAAATCAAGCACTTCAGTTAAGAAAGAGAACCATGGCAAAACTGGCCTTTGCTAAAGTTCGCCTAGGTTCGTTGAACCTCAATTAAGAAACAAACCAAAAGGTCAAAAGTTCCGCGTCCAATTAAGACTGAACAGCTTTAAGGGAAATATGGCGAACAATTAACCCTTCATTGTCTGGAGCAGGTCGCTTTAGTTTAACGTTCGCAATCAGGTATTCTCGATCACATTGCTGAACGAGTATGACGAGGAAAAGTATTGAGTTACCGTGCACTTTTTTCCCCGCATTTATTTCCTCATGTAACCGGGCCAACATTGGTCGCAACTGGCACGCGCACAGCCGTGCGCGGGCCAACTGCGGCCGAAGTCGGCCCCATGTGCTGCGAGATTACTGTTTATCAGTAAAGGATGAGCGCTATCTTGAATCGCGCCCGTCTGGAGCCCACACACACGTTCAGAACATAGACGATGATAGTTCAAGGGTGAGGTCAGGTGCCGGAATAGCTTGTCGCCTGGAGTCCGGCTGCCATTCAGCCTTTTCAGGTAGACCTTTTAACTCATTCGAGACGTGCCGCCTCCGGATACGCGGCATATGCCGCGTATCCGAAGGCGACACGTCTCGAATGAGTTAAGTTAGGCAGCTGTCCGTAGCTCTTTGCCTACGACTGGCGGCTTCAGCCTCCAGGGGCGGATCCAGGGGTGTCTCGACAGGGGTGTGTGGGGGGGGGGTGTGTGGGGGTGGGGGGGGGGGCGACAGCCCTCCCCCCCCCCTACCCCGTTTTCCAAACTATGTCATACAAAATAAATCCAAACCAAAACAGTGACTATCAGGCGAGCATAAAGTCATAACAAAGAAAGAAATGCGCTTAAAAAGAACAATTACAAATAAGTTGTGTTGAAATTATTCTTTGATGCTTTTCTTTTTGGGATTTTGTTTAAAATTGTACTATAGTGTTGTAACCGTTCTCTCTACGCGTGTTTCTTTTTTTCTTCCTTTTTTGTTTGTTTGTTGTTGTTGTTGTTGTTGGGGTTTTCTTATACATATTTAGAGTTTGCATTTTTGTTGTTGTTGTTAAAACGTTTCTTCTTTCATCTCGGGATACAGCACCTCTTTTGGCACTTTTTAAAAAGTTTAAAAAGAAGGGCTGATCATAAAATTATCTACATGCACTTGTCCTCCTCCCCGCCTCCACCCCACCTCCCTAACAAAACAAGATTAATCGGGCACTTCTGATTCTTATATGGTGTTAATTTTCTTATTGGAAAAGAATGTTCTACCTGGAGTTTTTGCAGGAGCAAAAACCTTGTGTTTGACAACAACACTACACTAACAAGTACTTCTCCGTCTGAGGAACAACACAGCCATTTGTGAAAATTGTGATACTGCTCTATGCACCCACTAACCTCCTCCATATGAGGAACACAGGGTCAGATCATAGAAAGTCATAATCACTCATGATGTATACCTCTTACACTGACTGACGATTACTTAAGGGTTAGTTCAAGGTTGATCAAAATCAAGACATTTCACACCTCCCCTCTGGTGACACGCATCAACACGCTACTCTGATGGGCACTTGTGCATGACCACGGAAGACAAAGCTAAGAAATCTGTGTGAGGCTGGAGACCCACTGTGCTCAGAGAGTGTTGTGTGACAGGATTAGGGGATTAGCAATTACCTGTGACACCCGGGCCAGTCGGCTGCTCACCCCGGGGGAGACACAGCGCAGTTGATTTCTCACTTACTGATCACAGTTGGCGTGTACACAGGCGTAGATTTAAACCTAGATGCCTGCCAGGTATGAGGATGCAATATCATTCGTATGGCACAGAAAGAGGTAACCCTTTTCATGAGCCCCTGTGACTGAAGGGGCTCATGAAACTCTATGCCTGGCTGAGAGACTGATTTGGGCCCCAGTTCAGCAATGATCGGCCATTTTTTTTACCGATGGGGTTGACCAGCAGTCAGAGGCTTATTGCCAGATGGCCGCCTCAGTCTGAGGATGCAATGAGGATTGTATTGCACAGCAAGAGGCACTGATTTACATGAGCCCCTGTGAGCGCGGGGCACATGGCACTCTATGTCTGCGTGAAGTACTGTGAGAGGTGCAGGTAAGGAGTGCCAAGTGAGAATATCTGACTATAGGCCCATGAACACACTATGCTCACCCATCGATCCCGTGAGATAATTGTACACCGTACAAGAAAGAAAAACCATCGAATAGTAAAACACAACTTCCACAAATAACCATCAAAAAAGATTTTTTTGTCAGGGCTGACCAGGGGTGGGGGTGTGGGTGGGGGGTGGGGGCGGGGGCAGGGCCCCCTGGGCCCCTCCCCCCCCCTGGATCCGCCACTGGCCGCCGTGAGACAACTTCTCGTAGGACACTTATGGATTGCGAGATTGCCCAGCCAAGTTTGTCTTGCAGTGTATAATATAATAATACCGTTATTATATAGGCGCTTTTTCTCAATTTTGGGGAAATCGACTCAAAGCGCCGCGAACTGAAACCAAACACACACACTCACGTAACAGACACGGATTTACGCCATTTTAAGACAAACACAGTACAAGACAGACGAAGGGCCAGTTCAGCTACTGAAGATTTTTCATCGCTTGTATTTGAAATTTGTAAAGTGGCCTGAGACCAGTACCAAAGTGTGGGAGGTGGGGGGGGGGAGGGGGGGTGGAAGAATCGGAGTACCCGGAGAAAGAACCCCCGACGGTCCGCCCGAATTAACGGTGACACTTACCAGAGGAGAAAAGTCCGACGCCGGAACCCGGTATCGAACCTTGCACCTTTGGCATTGGTGGCAGGCGCCTTAACCACTGCGCCACGGACCGCCCCGCATGTGCTTGGCTATTTTTAGCGCTGAATGCGTCGTCACAAGCCGTTACTGGGCATGCGCACAGGCCCAGAACGACCCCTTAACAAAAAATACTTAGTGGCAGAGTACATAACTACAGAAACGTTTTTTTGTTCGGCAAATAGCTAAAGACATACACGTTCACAACATAGATCAACAATGATAGACGATCAACTGTGATCGACTATCATAGTTCAAGGGTGGTGTCGGAATAGCTTGGCGCCAGTGAGGCGCCAAGCTATTCTGGCACCACCCTTGAACTACGATGCTTATCCTGTTAGTCAGGGCAGAAGGGGTTCAGTAGATCTTTATGTAACCGCAGACTGGTGCTCCACACGATTCCTGCGGGCAAACGTCCGCTTGGAAGGCACAGTCCACACACACAAGGTGCAGGCAGTTGAGGAGGACTGTGTCCGGACGGCGTTCTTCGCACTGGACGCATGACTCCCCGTCTACCGGTGGCGGCGCGGTTGACCCTGCGGGGCAGAAATTAACTCTCTTGTGAACGCAGCCAGTTTATAAATCAAGCCGTTTGTGCGTTAGGCCACTGCACCTAACCCAGACATATGACAACACGAGGCTTGCTCTAAATAAAGCATGCCCTTTTAAAGGTCCTGGTAAATCAGGGTGGCACATTGGCTGTGAGCCATCAACTGATCAGTGTTCAGGTCGAACCCCATAGGCAGTAGCTTTCCCCATCCCCCCATAACCCGCCCGTCATATCCGTCCATCATATCAACCCGGTGCCGTGGAGCCAAACCCAAGATTAACCAATAAGCCATGCAGCCACCAGTGCTGTAAACAGTACCACTGATAAATTCGCAAGAGGGTTTAACCCTTTTAACCCCATGGCCGCATTTCCCCAATTATGGGGCTGTCACCTAACGACCATGTACAAGTTGCATGAGTTGGAACGACTACGATAATTCAAGGGTTGTGCCAGATGAGCTTGGCGCCATCTGGCGCCAAGCTCATCTGGCACCACCCTTAAATTATTATGGTTGATCTCCTGCTGTAGTGCGTCAGGGCAAAATGGGTTAAGGAGAAACGAAGTCACAATAACAAATATGTGATAATAAGTTTTTTTTTTTTTTTTTTTTTAAAAGAAGCTTTTCGTGAAAAGGGACGTCTAAAAACATGAAGATAATATTGCCAAGGAAGCAAAAGCGAGTATGGAACAGTGCCAGTACAATTAAAATAATAGCTAATACGGACATTCAAACTTATCTTTTTATGAAAGAAGTGGGAGTGCATCAAACATAAAAAGGATAAAGATCTGAATAAAACGATTTTGAGCACGTGGAGTTGGGTGTGGGTGTGATTTCAATGCAACTACGCCAAACTCAACTGATCTGAATTTTTCAATGTTTTGCTTACAGTAGGCCCAAACCCACCTTTGGTGCACGATGCCATGCATGTATTACCAAAACTGTGAACAGTGTGCTGGTCTGTGACTTTGGACCTTACGGCTTCGAGTCGTAAGGTCCAAAATCAAAGTCTAGCACAAAAAAGCAAGACTTACTATATATAGCGAGGACGATGTTCCAGAGATTACTTTCCTCAGTCGGGTGGTGCTCGTATCTGTACCCGCCCTAAAAGACAGAGAGAAAATTAATGAGATGCCAGCCACATTATAAAGTAGACGCCACAGCTTATTTAACCCCTTCACTGCAAATAGACGCAGACTGTGATTTAGAAATCATTGCCCGTAAATTCGACTAGTGAAAGACCCCCATTCGTCAAAAGAACATCGATACACAGTGATTTCAGAAAGTAGCCTAGAACATATAAAATACTTTGGATACAACAATGAAAAACGTGTGGGTTTCCGAGCGATTTGTTATATCCGGTTGACTGAAAACTCTTTACCATGCAAGGACATTCCTTCCTAGCACAGTAGACAGCTAAAAATGCAATCCAGACCAAAAAGGTGACTGCCAAGCGTGTAAAATACAGAGAAGAACCCAACGGAGAAAGAAACACGCTTAGACAAGTCAGTTGCCACATTCCTTCTTCGATAAGAGAAATAGCGACTGATCTCTATACATGTTTGTTTGTCTATTCTGAAGACGGGTATTTACACGAATTATTAATAAATTGTGTTGTAACTGTCTTTTTCTAAGCGTATTTCTTTCTCCGTTGGGTACTTCTTAGAAAAATTGCAACACAGCAAAACACAGCCCACGGTCAAGGGGAGGTAATTACTTAGCTGATGCATAGCAGGACTCTTAGATCAAGGCTACCTGCAAGACCAATTTAATGGGGTTGTCACACCCAGCTGGCAGGGGTCTGGTTAACCCCTTGACTGCCGAGAAAAACGTGAACACGATCCAACTGCAAGAGACATAGATCCTCATGAGGCCCGCAACTAGCGGGGGCTCATGAGGACCCATGCCTCTTGCTGAGACCAAGTGGTATCCATGTTTCTTGGACGGTTTTGGCTTTTGGTCGTACAGTGTATGTACAGTAGCAGGGAATGTGTTAAGGAGGCATATCATGTAGGAGGGATGTTCATGTTATGTTCTGTGTTAGTGCTGCGGTGTGTTTTGTCATAATAAAATGGCTATTTACATACACCTTTTACTTTTAGATTGTTTCACCTTTTTTTTTTTTTTTTTTTTAAATCTAGACTAAGAGTACTGTAACATTTATAGACACCTACGTACATGTACTCAAATTGACTGTGGATACTGTTGTGTTTAGCTGTCAAAACTATACAGTTCACAGTAAATTTGGTATAACACTAATTTATCAAATAACCCCGTAATTGCAGCAAGGCGAAAGCTACCCAGCTGCCACAGACATGTCGGATGTATGTCTCTTATTAGTCCTATGTTTTTATGGCCATTTTTGATCTCTTTTGATCTGTGTTCTCAACGCGGACGTCGGTCAGCGTACAGTGTTTTCAGACGCGAAATCCGTAATCACTGGCAGCGAAGGAGTTGAGTAATCCGCCGCGCCAAATCTGGTTGACCCTTCGGGTGTAGGTAGCGGTTTAAGTCGCGATGATTCCTGCAGGAATAATCGCGACTAAAACCGCTACCGACACCCGAAGGGTTAAATATAGGTGTATTTGCGTCAAGTTACCTGCTCTGTGCCCTGCAGTATGCGAAGGTCCTGGGCTCCACGGATCTGTTTTCCAGAACCTATGCACATAATCATGAACACAAAATAATCATGACAAATCATAGCAACAACAACAATTACAATAAGAAATTCCTGTCAATATTTTTTTATACATATATACACAAGCCAGTCTCAATATTCCGCCGTGAGATGGCTTTAGTCGCCTGTTTGGCGTTAAGCCCAACTAACTAACTAACTAACTAACTAACTAACTAACTAACTAACTAACTAACTAACTAACTAACTATCTCTAAATATTACGCACAGTATATTGCGGTACCGCACACAGGACTCAGGCGCCAACAGGGCACATCAGGGAAGCAAAAGATCCTGGGTCCAATGTCAGCCTTAACTGGCGCGGGCCAGCTTAGGCTGACGTCTGCCCGATGATCTTTTGCTAACCATTTTCCCCCCTTAACAAGTCTATTGTAAAATTCAGCAGCACAAATAACTAAACAAAGGAGTCTGACTTTATGGCTCCCGGGTACCGCGCTATACTGATCCAGACCAGTGCTCTCTAATAGAACGGAAAATTTCGGCGAGAATTAATCTACGGATAATAGGGTCCTCTGCTCCTCAAACTATTAATTAATGCAAGTTATTTATTTTCACGTTTGCACTAATTACTTCTTTCCGTGTGCTGATCAGTTATTATTCTTTGACAACATTTCTGCTATAGTAATATCATTTTCGCCGTCTGAGCAAAGCAGCTCACATTAATTTTTGTCTTGCGTTAGATGCTGGTTTATGTTGGATGCATCGGCCACTTTAGCTCAGTCCCCCGCTGCTTGATTAACCGTTGGCTGTCGGTAGCGGTTTTTATGCAGGAATCGCCTCGACCAATAAAACCCACATTACCGACAGCCAAGCCTCGATAAAAACCGCTACCGACAGCCACAGTGTTACTATGTTTGTTTGGCACAACGCTCCTGGAGTCTCCATGAGCATTGTTACATCCAAACAAAGCATGTGCCCAGTAAGCAAAAGTCCTCGGGCCCACGAGGGCCGCAGTGTGCCCGCGCACGGTTGTGCGCAGGCCCACTGCGGCCGTCGTGGGCCTGAAGACGTCTTGCTACTGGGGTGAAGCCTCCAAGGAGTCTTCGTGTGCTTTGTTACGTTTCTTTTATTTGGTTATTTCAAATCTGGCGACAACATACCTCTCTGTCGCGGTGCGTCGGTGGAATTTTGAAGATCGACAAAATTACCAGTCAGATCCACGACAGGGCCATCACTCATAACGCGGCGTAGATGTGTTGCACGGTATATTTGCTGACGCAGATGCATATTCACTTGCGTCAAACTGGAAGTCATGCAGCCCGGCTCCACCGCGTCATCGCTTCTGATGCAAGGCACAGGCCCTGTCGTGCTCGCCCCTCTTGGCTGACGTAGACGTACAGCGTCACCAATACTGCGGTTAGGGGATAGGGAAAGGTCCAGTGATGGTGATGAGGAAAGGTTTGGGGACGGGGGGAAATCTGGGGGTCGCGTATGGTTGGTCGGAGGGTGATGATTGGGGGATTCGTGAAGGTTAGATGGTGAAGGGAGGTTTTGGGGTGGCAGAATGCTCGGGGGTGGGTAACAGTTGGGAGCTGGAGGAAGGTTATTGAGTGGGAGAAGGTTGGGGGGAGGAGTACGGCCTGCCTGGTGCTCTGGGATCGTTCTTGGACTTGCTTCATCTTTTTCTTGACGTTCTCTGGCATTTTGGATGTCCTCAAACTGTCTTTTAGCTGGAATTTCTGCAGGGTATGTGAGCCGAGGGATGTTTACAAACCAGATAGGTGAGGCTAGCGCTGGCAGAATTGTCAGTACTCAAACCAAGGGGAATCACAGCGCTGGACAGACAACAGTTAGATCCCCTGCCCCCGCCTATCAGGCACCCAATCGCCAGCCCACAGAGAAATACGCAGGTATAGAATAAGACAATCATTTCCATTCCTAATAAGAATGGATCAGGTCTCTTATATAACCCATGTCTTTCTCCGGAACTTAGGAAGTAGGCAGGAGAAACATACATACACAAACATGAATGTGCGCTACTATATGTGGTCGGGTAAATACCCTGATTTCCCACAGTAGATGCACAGAACATTACACAACAATGTAACGATACAAATTTTGCCTCGAGTTATACATGATACTCACAAACCAGATAGGTGAGGCTAGCGCTGGCAGAATTGTCAGTACTCAAACCAAGGGGAATCACAGCGCTGGACAGACAACAGTTAGATCCCCTGCCCCCGCCTATCAGGCACCCAATCGCCAGCCCACAGAGAAATACGCAGGTATAGAATAAGACAATCATTTCCATTCCTAATAAGAATGGATCAGGTCTCTTATATAACCCATGTCTTTCTCCGGAACTTAGGAAGTAGGCAGGAGAAACATACATACACAAACATGAATGTGCGCTACTATATGTGGTCGGGTAAATACCCTGATTTCCCACAGTAGATGCACAGAACATTACACAACAATGTAACGATACAAATTTTGCCTCGAGTTATACATGATACTCACAAACCAGATAGGTGAGGCTAGCGCTGGCAGAATTGTCAGTACTCAAACCAAGGGGAATCACAGCGCTGGACAGACAACAGTTAGATCCCCTGCCCCCGCCTATCAGGCACCCAATCGCCAGCCCACAGAGAAATACGCAGGTATAGAATAAGACAATCATTTCCATTCCTAATAAGAATGGATCAGGTCTCTTATATAACCCATGTCTTTCTCCGGAACTTAGGAAGTAGGCAGGAGAAACATACATACACAAACATGAATGTGCGCTACTATATGTGGTCGGGTAAATACCCTGATTTCCCACAGTAGATGCACAGAACATTACACAACAATGTAACGATACAAATTTTGCCTCGAGTTATACATGATACTCACAAACCAGATAGGTGAGGCTAGCGCTGGCAGAATTGTCAGTACTCAAACCAAGGGGAATCACAGCGCTGGACAGACAACAGTTAGATCCCCTGCCCCCGCCTATCAGGCACCCAATCGCCAGCCCACAGAGAAATACGCAGGTATAGAATAAGACAATCATTTCCATTTACGAGGGATGTTTATTCGTGTGGGACCTTCAGTTTGTATGGGACTTGAGATTTCTCCAGGCTGTGAACAGGAAGTTTGCATGGGAAGTGGGATTTCTTCAGAGTCTTGAGAATCTGGTACTTCTGCAGATTGTGCAGGACGTTGGGGTTCAATTGCTTCATCGTGATTCTGTGTGGGCTCTGGGTGTTGATGGATTACCTCGCTGGCCTGTGTAGAATTTAGATGTCCTGACAGCTGCCGTGCAGCATCTGATGGACATGGAGACGAAATGCCTTGAAGCTGAGCGTATGAAGAGAAAACGCCATCGTCCAATTGAAGCTGCCTTTGATCTAAGACCTGGTTAAGCTGCAGCGTGTTATCGTTTGGACTTAGAGGAGACTGTTCTTGTTGTTCAATGACAGCAGATACAGGGTCTTCATTTTCCACAGCTATTCTGTGATATTTGCGAAGGCAATGCTGATCGCTGACTTCAGTTTGCTCTTTTCCTTTTCTCTGAGAGCCAGTAACTAACTCAGGCCCAGCGGAACCTTCATCATGTACTGATTCAGTTGGACAAATGACTGGTGTGCATGTAGAATCCGTGCCTCCGTCAATTAATGTCTCCATCTCTATGTACGACAACTGCATTGTCGCCGTATGTAATGAAGCGGTTTCATATTTGGAAACAGTTGTGGTCGGGACCGCTCGGAGTGATGATGACTGCGGGTTTCCATTCGTAACATCTTCTTTCTCCAAATCTTTTGTCGTGTGATGTAAACCGTCAGGTCGAAAATGCGGAAGCGTGTTTTCAGAATCTTCTGCACCGAGAGCTTCATCAATATCACAATCTGTATTGTCGACGTTTTCACAAGGCGTTTTGCGTTCACCTGGAAGAGTCTCCGTCCCTTGAGGCAGCTCGAAATGCTCTACAGGTGACAGAGAATCCCGCTTCTTTAACACTTCATAAGGGTCACTTGCAAACGAATTTCTTCCTGTTATTTTTTCAGTTGTATGGTTTTGGGGCGGATTTCCGTGTTCATCGGGAAGAAGTTCCATGTGCTCCACAGGCTCTTGTGCTGGCATCTTTCCTTCATTTTCCACCTTAACCCCTTTGTATATGCAGTCACCGACTGCATGTGAGGTGACAACATGTACAAGGAGGCTAAGATAGAGAACAATACTGGTAGCGGCATGCACAAGAGGATTAAAGGCAATGCACGCAGACTGTTCGATACTAGTTTCTCCTACGTATGGAGACTGTTTTTCGTTCTCTACATTTTGGCTTTTGGTACTGGATTCTGTCACTAGTGCATCTGTATGGTCAGCTTGTGATGTTTGCGTCTTTAGTGCCTCTGTGCTCACGTGTTTAACGTCTCCGTGGTGGTTGCTGTTGATGGGTTCTGCGGGATCATCGCTGTCAGCACCCGTTATGTCCTCATCATGACACTGGCATTCATTTTCAGACGGTTCTCTGCTTTTTTTCTTCACATGGGGGTTTGCAGACTTTTCTGGACAGTCAACTGGAAGGCTAGAGACCTGTTTCGCGTTAAGAAATGTATGTTTCTCTGTCTCCAGTTTACTGAAGCTCCCCTTTGGGTCTAAGCAATGCTCTGTTGGTTGGTGCATTGCTATTGCTGAAAAAGAATAAGAGCAAGCCTATTGTCTCATAGATATTTTCATGTACATGAAGGAATGTCTGTCGTTGCAAGCCATTTTTAAGGCTAACATTCAAACATTCACACATTACAAAGTACATGTATACACGTAGGAGCGCGTCCATAAAAAGGCTCATCGCAGGAAAAGCATGCATGAGTGACAAAGGGGGAAAAAAGTGTCTACCCAAACCTTGACTGCCAAGTTGTTTATTAAAGCGCCATCAAAAAAGGAAACACCCTTCACATACACAATGACGAAAGAGCTTATTAGAGACAGTTACATTACAATTTATCAATATTACGGGGTTTTTTTCTCTCCAAAGTAGACATAGACACCACACAATATGCTACATAATTTTTCTTTGGTGATAGAAAGTGCCAACTTTCGATCACCAAAGAAAAGATTAGTAGCGCACTGTGTATTTGTTTGTACGTCTATTCTGATTTTCAGTAAAAAAAAAAAAAAAAAAAAAAAAATTGTGTTGCAACTGCACGGTCTGTTCGTAAGCATGTTTATTTCTTTGCTTGGGATTTTCCGTGCACTAGAGGCAAAATAGTTTGTTTACTCAAATGCCAAAGTGGATAATAGAGCGAGAACGAGTACTATTATTTTATCTTCATCTTTACATCTTTATTTTATTTTTATTCTGAAAATTTAGGAACTGTTTTATCCATATGAACTTACACTTAATTAATTAAGTTAATATATTAATTAGTTAGTTAGTTAATTAGTTATTTAGTTAATCAGTTAGTTAAGTAGTTCGTTCGTTCGTTTGCTGGCCAGTTAGTCTATGTAAGGCACGCCCTTATAACTGAACAGGCACTGAATTTAGATTTGTGCGTCATCCTGTCGAGCATTAATAAAAAGACAAGTTCTTGGGCAGATGTTGGTCGCATTTTGCTCGAGCACGGCTGTGCACGGGTCAACTACGGCCGACATCGGCTGAGGATCTTTAGCTTATTATGAAAATGGATTAAATGACATTGTATGACTCATCTTTATAGAATTTATCAAGTTAATAGAATAAAAAAATAAGTTACCATTTCAGGTCACGTTTTTAAACTACAGCCTGCGGTTAAAGAATTATTATTATTATTATATTATTATTATTATTATTATTATTATTATTATTATTATTATTATTATTATCTACTAAGCTATAGATTTCCAATGGCAAATTCTTTTATTCTCTTTACATGCTGCTATTCAGTTATATATCATGCTATAGAGTTATGTCAACCGTTTCTATTTTACAATCATCTATTTGTATCAAGCTCATCTATTCCGCTATCATGACTGTTAAATCCCCCTCATGGAAGAATGGAACAGAAAATATGAATACCGAAAAAAACCATACGATCCAAAATCACAGAGCAGTACATACTACCATTTCTTGCGCGTCAGTTACTGATATAGACTTGGGTGACACAACTGAACTGGTTAGTGTGTACACATTGTTTATAGTGACAAAGCTGGAGACAGTACACACGAGCTCTGATTCCATCACGTACAAACTGAAGTGGCTCACTTCAGTGAACAACCATAATACAGAATAATGAAATGGCACAGGGGACTGACTTTGTTGAAATATATGCTATCTCGTAGAACATTTCAGATAAAGCAACCGATAAACGCACATACTAACACACCAGACGCGCGCGGCGCACACACACCGCACCACATATCACACACACACACACACACACACACACACACACACACATACACGAACGCACGCATACACATGCACACAAATACACGAACGCACCCACGCACACTGACACACACACGCACCTACTGATGACACACACATACTTGGTGCACACACACACACACGTATGCCGCGTGCACACACTCGGATCGGCAAGCACACAGAGAGAGAGAGAGAGAGAGAGAGAGAGAGAGAGCTTCTAAGGGCACACACACAACTCATGAGCCAACGCCGGGACAGAGCGAGGACAAACGCACTACAATAAAACACACTCTGTGCTAGTTTCAGCCTCGTTACATTCTGTTGTAAATCATTTTTCATCTTACTAAGTGTAGTCCCAATGCGCAAAAGGCCATCGGGCCGACATCAGCGCCGTTGGCTGTGCGCGGGCCAACGGTGGCTGACATCGGCCCGATGGCCTTTTGCGCATTCGGGTGTGGAGGGCAAGGCGACATCTGAGGCAGCAATATGAAAAGGCAAGCTCCGTACTTTGTCATAGTGTGTTGTCAAATGTGTTTTGACACAGCGGCGGAAATACTGACTTAGAAGGATTGTCCTACCTCGACGAAACTAGAGTCCTGGGTATGCGTCGCAAGAAACGGAAGCAGAATCTTTCCGGCCTAGGCACGAGATTTGTCCAAACAGCATACGCTTTCACCTGCCAGTGAACTTTAAAAAAAGTTATGTCTGAAAGTTCTCAGCCTAGTTCAATTCAAAATGGCGGCGACGAGCAACTTGAACTGACTGAATGACGAGCCTGCTAAATTGGGCCCTTACACAATACATACCCGAAATGCCGCGAGTGCAACTCAAGGTCTCCTGATGAAAAGTCTTCTATAGGTTTTCGTTTTCAAGTTGTCATGTAGTTCAAGTGCCTATTCATGCTGATGAATAATTGTCGGCAACGGGAGGGTGTTCGCAAGCAACCCCGTAACTAACAATTTTGTCTTTTACAGTAGGAGAAAAAGTGTTTACAGTTTGGTACGAGCCGCTGATGCGAGGCTTACTTCACAAAGCGGTTATGATCATTTCCTGCTGAGCTACAAAATGGAAATTTTATAACAACATGGGGAAATCACGTGATCAAAGGCCGGCAACCGCATTACTTCATGATTTCGTGCCAGAATGTCACTTTATGAGGTTGCATGCGAACACCCGTATCGCCAAGGATGTGCAGTTTTTTTGTGTTGCTGTTCTTTATTTAATCAATATTAACAGCTAAAATCCCGCAAGCACAAATAAAAAAATCTTTCGGTGCAGCCGAAGGGCATTGGTTCAACACCATTAATGCCGAGAAAAATGTAACATCACTCAAATGCAAGAGCTATAGATGCGGGAGCTCATGCCTCAGTTACCTGAAACCAATGTGTATCCATGATCCTTTGATAGCCGCTGCACATCTTAACGCTGGACAATCTGCTGCCATTGGCAGTGAAAGGGACAATTACAGTTGTGCCAGATATTATGCTTTGTGGTTGCTACCTTCTGTGAAAAAAAAAATCGCAAGTCTGCGCAGAATACTTAACTTATTCAGCCCGACGCACGTATTTCCCAAATTTTGGAGGCGTCATCTAACGACTATGCACCTGTTGCTGGAGATGGATCGACCCTAATAATTCAAGGGTAGTGCCAGATTAGCTTGGGGCCTAGCTAATCTGGCACTACCCTTGAATTATCATGGTCGACCCCGTTCTCCTGCTGTAGTGCGTCAGGGCTGAATTGGTTAATGTCATTTGTTTGCGAGTCTATTTCAACATTCTCCTATTTGATCATATTTTTAGCTTTTGAATCTGCTTAAAACGAAGTGCTCCATGGCAGTCTTTGATTGCTCAGCGTCGCTGATTCAACCGGTTATTAATGTTGTCTTTCCTCAAGACTTTTTCTGCTATTATTTTAACCCATTCAGCCCTGATGCACTACAGCAGGAAATGGGTCGACCATGATAATTCAAGGGCAGTGCCAGATTACCTTGGCGCCTGTCGGCGCCAAGCTAATCTGGCACTGCCCTTGAATTATCATGGTCGATCCATCTCCTGCAACTGGTGCATAGTTATTAGATGACGCCTCCAAAATTTGGGAAATACTTGCGTAGGGTTGAATGAGTTAAGACCGCTGCTATTCTTTTAACAATCTTTATGAGTAGGCACATGTAACGGAGGTTTTCCGCTGCCTTCAGTTTGAGCGCAAAAGAAGGACCTCTCCTTTGTACAAAGGAGAAGAAAAGCGGCAGAAAAGTCTTTCATTTTACGACATTTCAAACTTCATAATTTAATAATACTTATTTTCGTGTACTGCCACTGTATGTTTATTACAGATTGTAAAGCGTCTAGTTCCGTCATATCAATCATTTGTTATTATTATTATTAAGGGTTAGCGTGCATGCACGGATGCTTCACACACAACTGACAGATCTACGATCCAAGGCAGATCAAATGTAAGAACAAGCGATCAAGTCAGTCTGTTAATACCATGGTGGAACACAGAAAAACAGAATGTTACTTTCGAGCATACGTAGTGATGTCTTGTGAATCTCTCAGGGTTCAGCTGCTCATGTGGCCGACCGCAAGCCGTACTGAATCCACTCTTTGTGTCTGCCAGTCTTGAGGGTATCGGGAATATGACTTCGATTCCCAATAGTAAAAGTTTGTTTGCAGGCATCTCTAGTACCGACCCGTCAAGCGGCCAACGAATTTGTTTTTGCGGAGCTCGGCGGCGCGGCACCCCGAAGCACATGGTTCTACAGCGCTCGAGGGGCGTTAGCACGCGCAATTTGAGTGACATTTCAGGCACGTGTGGGTCGGTCTATTGTTACAAGATACAGGATACGAGATACGGTTATTTACCATATATATTGACACTGCCAATTAGGAATGTGTCCTGGTGTTCATCACACACGCTCACAACCGTTCAACTGACAAGCTCGTGGATTCTCAAACAGCTTTATAACAATTCAGTTCTGATAAATTTCGTGTGGACTCCCTAAAACACCCTAAACATCCTCTCCGAGATTCGTGACAATTTGCAACAAATTTCGTCAAGGCTCCATGACTTTTGTCACAAATGCCACAAAGCTTGTCGACTCTCAGCGAGTTTTGCGACTACCGATATTTTTGTCGCAAAAGACGTACAGACTCAGGGAGTGTCCAGGTGCTTTGCGATAATTGTCACAACTAAGTCTCGTTACAAAAAGGGTCCTTTGTTATTCATTCGTGCAGCAGTGGAGTGTTTCGAATTCAAACAACCGCGTGTTCTTTGACATCGAGAAACGTCCCTGTATTTATTGCTTTTTAGTGCAAAAGTACTTTTTGGAGTACCAAGCATCATTATTGTGTAGCTAGATAGGCATTATTTCTCCTTAGCTAGGTACTCAAAAAGGTACACTTGTCTTATGTGACACTGACACGCGGATACTTGTTGCGAAATAATAATTAAAAAAAAAATGTCGTTAGTTTTACAAGTGCAGTGACCTATTGACCGACTTCCTTTCGTGTTATCACGGCGTTATTATGAATAATGCTACAGAATTAAAACTGAGCAAATATCAGATTGTCAGTGTGAACTCATCTTGCAAGCCCATTAGTACCGAGGTTTGCCTGTGGCTATCTGGGCTTCGCGTCGGTCCCACCTCGGTACTTATGGGCTTGCAGGCTGGGAATTATATGACTAATGCAACAATTATACTTAACTGCGCAAATGCCAGCTTTACATCGGTGCCATGCTGACGATATAATTGATATCGTCAGCATGACATATATGTAAATCTGGCATTTGCGCAGTTAAATATATATATATATATATATATATATATATATATATATATATATATATATATATATATATATATATATATATATATATATATATATATATATATATATATATATATATATATATATATAAAATCGTGTGCACATTCTTTTTCTTTCCTGATGTTCCTCGCTTGTGAGAGGGATCTCGTCCGCACCAGACGGTTAGCCTTATTTATATTTTATAAAATAGATTTTGTCCCCGATCACTACATGTGCAAATAGGACATATAGAAGTTTTTCACCCTAGAGCTTCTCTTCGTAAATATGCTTTAAACCGGGTTATTTTGACGTCATTTATTAGAAAATGTTATGAAGAGTGTGAAAATAGAATGTTTAGTTTTAAAAATCGCACATCGATGAGTTATGACGTCATCAGTGACACTACCATCACAGGATATTGAAAGTGAAATGGGGAGCATCTGCAGAGGACACAGCTGAAATCCAACCAATGTGCAGTGTCACTAAGGTCCGTGTGTATGAAAATCAAGCCTGTTTTGTTTTGAACTACTTTTCGTTTGTCAAAGGCACCTAAATAATCAACATGACATACAAACATGAAATCAAAAAGTTCTTTATTTTTAGGTTATCGGCCATATTTACCTGATCAAATGGATATGGGTGTGTTCTTTATCTCTGCATCAGTCGCTGGAGCAGAAAAAAATGGTTTGAAAGTAATTCACATTAAATCAAATAATATTTATTAAGAAAATGATGTGCACCGGAAGTTCTGGTTCCCTAATGAATTTTTCGAGTCTGATTTTGTTTGAGGCAGTTAATAATATCATCATAAGCAATCCACACAACTTGTGTGTTAAAACATATCACAGGAAACCTGCTTAACAGAGTTTGTCCTGTTTTGCTTTTTTTTTTTTTTTTTTTTTACCACTAATGACCCTGTGTCCTCCAAGGTAGCCATGGGCGATACCTCATCCACTTTTTTGTGTGAAGGTAGCTCAGACAATAGGCTCAACATCTGAAGTAAGCAACAAATAAAACGTTCAAGATTTGCTGTCAGGGTGGCTCTTTGTTTACAGGTACACTTACACACACCTTTCGCGTTTTTAATGGAAGTATATATATATATATATATATATATATATATATATATATATATATATATATATATATATATATATATATATATATATATATATATATATATATAATATATATATATATATATATATATATATATATATATTCTTTACTTTTAACAAAGGCGTCGCCCAAAGCCAAAAAATGCACTCAATCAGAGTAGCTCCAAGCGAAGTAATTTTTCATTAAATTCTGAGAATGCTGTGCTAATGCCATGGGATTCCAGGCAGTGGCTGGTAAGCTTGCATTGTGTCATCAGGACATCAGCTGCCCTTTTGTGACTGCATCGCTTATTAGATCGTTTAGGTGTTCAGTGGAAGGCTCAAACGATCATATATATATGAATTACTGGGAGACAACTGACAAAGCGAGTTTGGTGAAAAATAGATAACCACTGAAATATTCGTATATCATGGAACATGAGGAAATATCTCTCTTTTGACTGACCACGCTGATACCGAAGGTGAGTAGTTAGATAAAAGAAGTAACTGCCTGCGCTGCCAGAGGCAAAAAAAGATATAATAATGGCCGCTTGCCCGCTTGCTGCAGAAGATGCATCGGATATGATAGTTCAAGTAAATTTGCCAGATTAGCTTTGCTCCTGGAAAGGGGCCAAGTTTATATCAATATCTGGCACTACCCTTGCACTATAATGATACATTCTTTTGCTGTGGTCTCTTAATATGGGAGTGTGTTCAGGTGCGAAGTCCGCCGTGCCGCCTGATGCCTCAGCTGGAATTCGTAACCCATTGACTGCAAAGGACTCTAGCTGTGGCCGATGTTGGCCACAGTCTGGCCTGCACACAGTCGTGCGCCCGCTGTGCGCGGGCCCAATACGGCTAACGTTGGCCCGAGAACCTTTGCCTACTAATATTTAGGGACAGTCCTTGACCCACAAACGCATTTTCACACTAACTCGGTGCACACTCCAAAATCAAAATTTAAACAAAGGGCACACATTGTGGGCAGTCGCTTACTGAAAATATTCTATTAACTCATTCTACCCCAACACCGAAATCCCCAAATTTTGCCGTTGTCCTCTGAAGACTGCATTGCAGTGCAGGACACAGATCGACCATGATAGTTCAAGGGTGATGCCAGAATAGCTTGGCGCCCATAGGCGCCAAGCTATTCTGGCATCACCCTTGAACTATCATGGTCGATCCTTATCTTCCTGTGGTGTGTCTGGGGTAGAATGAGTTAAACAGTTATTGAGTCTGTCTTAACATATTGTTTTCTTTGCTGGTTTGAAATATGCAACTAGTAACCCCACATTAAACAGCATTGAGTGGTCGCATGACTGTGGCAATGTGATAGGTGGCAGACAAACCAAGTTAAGTGATATCTTCCGGGCTAGTGTTCTGTGCGCTCGGGCAATCCATCGTTCGCTTTGCAAGAATAGATCGACCCACTTTTTATTTCGCTCCGCCCCTTTTGTCGGGGTCCGGCAAAAATGCTGCGTGCTTCACGGAAAGAGCGCGAGTGTAGTCTGCTAGCATAGTAATGCGCGCTCTTCGACGTTGATGTTTTAAAACCGTTTTTAAGATGGCATATCTTCTAAAGTATACCCTTACTGGAGGTGTAAAACAATCAGTACAAACTAGGTATTGGGTTTAATCAGTACAGTAAGTAGGGATATTGTCAGTCAAGAGATTATGTAGTTATGCGACCCGGGCTAAACTTAGCATTCTATGAAATGCTCAAATCGTCTTATTTTCGCCAAATCAAGTTCTGATTTTACACTGATAAAATATAAAAGGTACGACCACACATTTTTATGCGCTCTTTCCGATGGTAATATCAGTTTTTATGTGTTTCAGTACAGTCTAAAATTATGAGTGATCCTGTACCTACATGTGGGCACATAGTCCCGCTACTGAGTCTCTAAAAGAAATTCTCGCGCAGGCAATCATTAGAGAGTCCGAAATAGCTCAGGCGGTTAAACGTCGGAGCAGGAGAGCGAAGGGAATCGCCGGGTCGTGGGTTCGAATCCCGTCCCGGCCCCGGTAGCTGGACTCACAATCCAGGAGGAAAAAACGGATTTGTTCAATAGCATGTCCGTTGAAAGGTCCTGGTAAATCAAAGTGGCACAGTTGGAGTGCGCCTGAGTTGATCAGTGTTCAGGTCGTCAGTACTCCATAGGCAATAGATTTCCTTGTGCCCCATAACCCGCCCGTCAGGGCCGTCCATGATCACCTTGATGCTGTGGACGTTAAACCCGAACTAACCAACCAAACAACCAGCAATCATTAGTACACTTTTCTGAATCAGCCTTATTATGACACGGCACTCAAATACTGTGCCTTAACCCTTCACCGCCAGTGGACGCAGATGTGTCAGTTTTACGAATCATCGTAAATTCAGCGTCACATATCCCCAGTTCCAAAAGGAACTTGGATGCATGGTTTCAGCATGAGGTATAGATCCTCATGGGCCCCCGCATCTGCGGGGGCCCATGAGGAACTATACCTGGTGCAGTTGCGAGGTGTTCAACTTTTCTCGGCTGTCAATCAAGGAGCTAAGAAGATATACTTAAGCCGTTTGAGGAACCAGGAGGCGCCAGGGATTTCGCACCTGAACACAGACACAGCCAGAACCACCGAACTGCAAGAGACCTAGAACCTCATAAGCCCCTGCAGTGGCCGGGGCTAATGAAGTTCTGTGCGTCTTTTTGGCCTTATTTTGTTTCCGGCTCGTTTGACGGCCGGGGTTTTCAATTTATGCTTTGAATATAGTTACAATTATTTTATTGCGTTTTTAAAGTGAATAGAATGCTTCTTCACACATCGCACACACATATAAAGGGGGATGGGGGGGGGGGGGAGGCGTGAGGGGGGGGGGGGTGAATGGGAGGGGGGGGGGGCTGGAATGGGTGGGTGGGAGGGGGGATCATATATAACAAGCAGAGGACTTACAGAGGAGTATTGAGTATTAACACGTTGTATCAACACAAAAGTGAGTAGACAGTCCTAGAAAGAAACTACTGATGGGATGAACCATAAACCAGGTTCTCTACCTTTTGTCTTTGACCTGATTCTGATGTTGAAATATCTCCTATTGAACAAGATGAGGATTTAATCCTAAAGTCTACCGTATTGTTTGGAGCTCACATGCGTTTTTCTTTTAGCAACATTCACAGAGGTTCATATTTTTAAGCTTATCCTTCTGATCCATTTCCCTCCTCTCTAAGCCAACCTCTGATCATCTTGTTACTTCAGTTGTCAATGTTTTAGGCCTTCCAGCCTTTGACATCAAGGACATGCTGTGAAATTCGCCCCACCGCGACCCGTCCTAAAGAAATCCCTTCTATAAATAGAATGGACTTTTAAAATACCGAACCCTCCTCCCCCCAAAAAAAATAAATAAATAAATAAATAAATAAATAAATATAAAAAACATTACTCTTTGTTTAAATATTAAATATGAAGCCTTTTTCAATTCTGATATTAACTAAGTAGCTAGATGACAGTCCAGAAGCGTAGTAATAAACCGTACAGCAAAATGAACAAAATGCACGCTGTATGGGCAAAAGAAACGAGCAACCGATAATGAGAATGGTGAAAGAGATCATAATCATCAACAAAATTACTACATCAACTTGAGGAACGCGTTTGGACCATTCCCACATCCATAACTAACAGATTTTTTTTTTTAATTTTTTTTTAATAACCGAGTGTATGGCACAGCGCGCGAGCAGCCACACCGCCAAGCGTACGCTGAATAGACTTCCTCGATGTCTCATGGTGAGGTTTCGTTTCATACGAACGACTCCCAACACTGAACGAGAGCAGTCGCAGCGGATAACCGGCTTCTACCATTAGCACAGACAACACTCCGAACATCTCCAAGAGGCATAGATCCTCATGAGTTCAGAGGGCTTATGAGGATCTATGCCTCTTGGAGATGTTCGGAGTGCTGTGTATGCTTACTTGAGAAGCTGATTGTCGTTCGCGATTTCGCTCTCGTTCGTTGTTGGGAGTCGTTCGTTGTTGGGAGTCGTTCGTTGTTGGGAGTCGTTCGTTGTTGGGAGTCGTTCGTTGTTGGGAGTCGTTCGTTGTTGGGAGTCGTTCGTTGTTGGGAGTCGTTCGTTGTTGGGAGTCGTTTGTTGTTGGGAGTCGTTCGTTGTTGGGAGTCGTTCGTTGTTGGGAGTCGTTCGTTCGTTGTTGGGAGTCGTTCGTTGTTGGGAGTCGTTCGTTGTTGTCAAGTTAGTCGTTCGTTGTTGTTAGTCGTTCGTTGTTGGGAGTCGTTTGTTGTTGGGAGTCGTTCGTTGTTGGGAGTCGTTCGTTGTAAAGGAAACCTCACAAGTCATACATTTTGAAAAGTGACCTTGCAGTTGTTTCACGGGTCAGCTGTGAGCCCGCTTTTTTTCAAACGGCCCGGCCGTTGGTATGACGCGGACTTCGCAGGCATGTGGACAAAATCATAAAAATCAGATGAAATCAGTGACTGCCAAGTGTGTACGAGTTATGCCGGAACGCCAGGAAATAAGCAGGAGAGGAAGGAAGAATAAGAGCGAGAAGTAAGCTGTTTATCTTCCCGGAGAGGGATCGATAAATGAAGTCAACTGTTTGGTTCTTTGTTATACCGAAGTGCGCTAATTCTTTCTTTGTTCGCGCTTCATTTAGATTCGTTGTGTAAGCTGCATGATGCGCACTGGTTTAGAGTTGAATTCTGATTATTATTTTTAAAAAAACAAAAACAAAAACAAAAAAAAAACAAAAAAAACAAAAACAGTTTGATTCTGTGGGCTAGTCGGTTTGTGTAATGAACGTATTCAGTAATTGAAATGAATGATCAGTATCATGCACATGTTTCATCATGTTTGGACATATCTCATTTCAAATTATACATCGTCAGACCACATTAGCATAATTTTATGTCTTTCGCTAGAGTGGATTTAAAAAAAAAAATTGAAGGGCATCCTCTTCGCGTGCGAAAGGGCGTGTGAGGAAACAGCCAGATGAAGCTATTCACGATTGCTTTTAGTGGTTTATATGCATACTTAGCTCGCGAGCGAAAAGTGCACTATTTTTTATCACGAAAGTTGTTCCAGCATTTGCATATAATGTATGAATAGATTTAGTCAATCAGACTACGTAACCCGCTTTTTGCCAATGCGATCAGGTGTATTTGTATTTTTCCCATCACAAAAAAGCAATGAAAAGTCTTTGTGCATGTTTAGACAATTTTCAGTGCAAAGGATGCACGACTCGAACTTTGTAAGTATTAAACCAATCAGGAAAAAGCAGCAGACTTTCAAACTGGTATTCTGATTTACTAAACATTTCTGTATTGTTCAGGGCCTGAATCATGTCAGTTTCTGTAACTTACGAGACATTTATGTATATATATCGTTTCAGTCTACATTTTAAGGGGAGATTTAAATAGTATTTGAATACAGATTGGAACATCTTGGCGTATTGCAGAGAGCGACACCCGTGCGTGTAGAAGAAAGAGAAAATGGGTGACTACTTGGTAATGAAAAACACTTCACTGCTGATGATGTGGGAATTCATCTTCATTGTGCTGATCTGGTGTACTCTTTTCCGTGGAATACCAACAGAAGATTCTCAACTGAATGCGAGCTAATCATGCAGCGTCTGGGAAAAGGCAGGTAAGTGATCAGTATGACAGCTTGTGCACTGTGATTTTAGCTCGGTCTCAGGACTTTAACCCATTGAGCCCCGACACACCACATCAGGAGATGGATTGATCATGACATGGCGCCGAGCTAATCTGGCAATGATCTTGACTTATCGTCGTCGATCCATCTCCTACAACTGGCATACTATTGCTAACTACAGCACAAGAGACGATAAAACATATGGAATGAACAAAACCACAATGCAAATCAACAGACCAACATTTTGATTCTAATTGTTGTTGTTTTTAAATATTTTATTTCTGATTTTAGAACATGTAAGTGTAGGCCCTACATACACACATATATACAAAAAGACCAAATACCAAAAAAAGGAAGTAGACAGAGTAAGCAGCCCCCCCCCCCCTCACCCATCCCCACATACATGCAACATCGAACACATATCATCCAGTGTCAGACACAGTTTGGACAGTCATACTGTTATCTGTTATGACCCGCTCAGCATGCGTCCCCCAGTACTATAAATAGCACCGGTGGCTGCATACAGAGAGGCATCCAAATGAAAAAGAAAACAAATAAAAGGTCACCACTGGTAACTCAAACCAATCCCGACATAGCTGCAACTAGTATTGTAATTGGTAGCACCAGTAGCACAAAGCCGCCACTATTAGGGCTGTGACTGGTGCCCAAGACAACATTAACACCCACCAAAAAGTATAATATAATGATGTCATAAACAATGAAATTTGTAGTTCTGGCCAAGAGAGATTCATAAAAAATGGACAATCTTTGACACTGCCAATGTTTTGATTACTGTAATTTTACCTAATGGTGTAAGCTGACGCTTTGACCAAACATACAAGACACGCTGAAATTTTGCCAATTTGCCCTCATAATTAATAGCAGTTATAATATTAATGTTTTTAGAAAACTGAATGCCAAGAACCGCAAAAAATCATAGGGCCCCATATGGCGTTGAATTCAGGCATAAACCGAACGTGAGAATTTCTCATTGAACCCAACCAGACCACCTGGGTTTTCTCCATGTTTATTTTAAGACCAGAAATAGAGGCAAAGTATTGTAGGCAGCGGATACTTTCTTCAAAAAATTTCTTGCTTCCATCTAAGTACAAAGAAGTGTCATCTGCAAACTGAGACAGAAGTAAGTATATATCCCTAACTTTTGAGCCACTAATGTTTTTATTTTTGCGCAGAACAGAGGCCAAGATTTCGGCGCAAATTAGATAAATATACGGAGAGCTTGGGTGGCCTTGACGACAACCCCTTTGTACTGAAAACCAAATAGAATAACGACCAAGCATTTATATACAATAAAAAGTACTAATCGATTTCTTATGTCTGGACAGAAGTTGAAAAAGTCAAGACATTTTTCCAAAAAGGACCAAGCTACAGAGTCAAACGCTTTCTCAAAGTCTATGAGAATTAGTTGACCAGGCACCTGGTTTACATGTGTAGAAAAGCACATCCTACAGTGGTCGACTATTTTCACCAGTATACCTGCCCTTTAAGAATCCCTTTTGGTCATGGTGAATTATAGAGGGTATAAGACCAGTTTCAGCCGCTCAGCTACACAAGCAGAAGCTATTTTGTAGCTAGTATTTAAAAAAGGTAATGGGTCTCCAGTCTATCAAATCATTTTTATTTTTTCCCCCTTTTTTGGTATACAAGTGATCGCCCCTTGCTTCTGGGTTACCGATAGCTGGCCATGATTAAAACCATAGTTTACAGATCTCACAAGAAAATTACCAATATGAGCCCAGAATTGGTTTTTAAAAACTCAGTGGTAAAACCACCTGAACTTGGAGATTTATTGCTATATATCTTTTTCAATGATTGTAATGCTTTCTCCATTGAAATACGTCCTTCAATGGACATCTTCTGATCGTCAGAGAATGACGGTGCAATAATAGTAGAAGAGAGGTCAACATCAACTAACTCTGCCTCACTTGAAGAATACAACTGATCATGATGAGAACCGTGTAAGTCACAATAGCATCTGCATCAATGATCACGTCACCATTATCCTTCTCTAAATAATTCATTGATTTATTGACAAAGTTCCTTCCTTCTAAACTACAAAAAAAATACTTCGATGTGTTTTCACCGTCTTGTATCCACTGAGCTCGGGACCGGACATCATACACCTGTCTTTTTCTTCAGTAACCCCGTAAGTGCTTCTTTTTTAACCTCAAGCATGAGAATATCATCATGCAAACTATGTTCCAAGTCTCTTATTTCTTTCTTGCGGGATTCCTCTGTTTTGCTTTCTTCTTTCTTTCTCGTGACTGGCATATGAGATGGTCTGGCCCCGGGGTTTCAAATTGTGAACCTTGACACTTGATCTTGAGAAAAGTCTTTCTCCACTTAGCTTTTTATTGCATTCATAAATATCAAACTTATTTTCTGTCAGTTAAAATGCCTTGTGCAATGTCCGTGCTTTCCCTCGATATCATGTTGTTCCTTCTTGAAAGTGCCTTCCATAATCAGAATTATGCACATTGGTAATTTCATACAATGATGTACACTGAACGCCTGACAATAAAACCACTTACTGAATTAAGTACCTACACAATTACTAAAGCTACGAATACATGCATTTAAACTTACGTAAAGTAGCACAACTGCTACAAGCAACAAGAAAAAACAAAACAAACAAACAAACAAAGAAAAATACGAACGCAACTGAGACCAGAATATGTTTCAGGGAATCTATAGTTCAGTTCCTGACGTGAACGTGTCCTGATTACATTAGCAATCAGAAATTAAAATCTTTTGCAAAGGTGACGTGTGGCGATTTGTGTGGTATTTGACTTCACTACTGAGACCAAGATTAAAACATGCGTTTCCCCTTAAACTGCCTGCGTTTATAAATAACGTCTGTGAAGCCATCGCAGTATTATCTGTGAAAATGCCGTTTCAGTAGTGCCTACGGCAAGTAGATATGAATGAAGCCAGCAAGAAGCATAGATTCTCATGAGCCCCTGCTTCTGCAGGGGCTTTTGATGATCTATACCTCTTGCATTTGCGTATTTTCCCCATATTTCCACCGTGAACCGGTTAAAATCAAGCGGCTGGTGCAGACTACCGTCAAGATTATAACCCAATGCCACCTTATCGAAGGGAAGTAATTGGAAAACGTCATTGAAAACTGGATCTGCCGCAGGCAAACCATACAGAGATGCACAGAATATGAAGCCGCGAATTCTGGTATCATAAGCATGTGCGTGTCCTGATTACATCAGCGATTAGAAAAGAAAGAATCGGCTGCGAGGATGACGCTTGGCGATAGGTGACATTGGGCTACTATAGTCCACAAGCTAGGAAGGTCTACCGTGCACCCCCCCCCCCCCCCCCCCAGTACTCAATTAGATGGGTTTCAAAGTGTTCCTTAGTATGTCCTGAGATGTTTAAGCCATGTTCCCCGAAAATCCTTAGGAACACACCAGAGATATAGCCGATGGCGCAAGGGTACCCCCATTCACGCTCTTCGCAGGTGCTAAAATGAGGTTGAGAAACATTTTCCTCTAAATAAATCAGAATTCATTCCAGAAGCCCAAATCAGGCAATATTATGTCAAGGCTCACCTTCTGCAGCCTCTGCGAAAAACAGAATGAAAAAATATTGAATCTCTGGCTCACAGTGAAGGTATTTGTGCACCCAGTAAACGACCATTTCTGCGAAATCGCAAAAAAAGACAAAAATAATGTGTCAGAAGCCTTCAGACATTTTCTCTAGCACTGACAGTCCATTTTCAGGCTTACGCCATTAAAACAGGATGTCACAATTATTATAAACTTGACTAGGTGATGCTATGATCACTGTGAGTGCCACAGTGGTTGATTTTGTATCCCTACCCCCAAGTTGTAAAAATACACAAAATTAATTAGAAAAAATTACTAAAGTTATTCCATTTCATTTTGACCTCTCTTTACCTATTAAGTTTCAATAACGTGAGTATAAAGAGCAAGAAAATAAGGAAAGTCGGCATCCTTTACGGTACATTCGTGGTGAATGATAGCTTTTTCCCATGTAAAATTGCCGAATTGGGAAACGTACGTTGTTTCCGGTGCCCTCAGAAATTTTGTATACAACCGATAGGTCTTTGTTAGGTTTTATTGGTTAGGATAGAGTACCACAGTTACTCCCAACCTGATTTTGTGATGCTATGATGCATTTAGGGGCCACAGTGGCTGAATCTGCTGCTCTACCCCCATTTTACCAGTACGCAAAGTAACGCAAAATAATCATAAAAATAGCTTACGTCATACTCCTCTGTTTAAATATTTTTTGTTGTCAGTTTTTTTTAAATATGCATATTGAGCATAAAAAGTTGTGATCATTTCATTAATTTCAATGTAACCCATCAATTTAATTGTAACTATTTTTAACTGGCTAGTCTTTTAGGTGATATTTTACCTAGCGTAATGCAGGTCTAGAAGGTCTCCCCTTTCCCTTTCATTTATTTTCATCTAGGAATGTGTAAATATGAATATGCGTAATAAAGTTTCATGGTTCCTAATAGCCAAAACAATGTTATCAAAAATACTTAGTTTCCACATGTCGACCACAAGATCTCCACTTCCACCTTCTGCAACATTCAATATTTTGATGGCCATCTTTAAATCTTATATTGTTCTGGCTGCCAATAAGTGAGCTGTCAAGAGCTAGGCAGCATGTTTCCAGAGTTTGGTGTACAGGGGCGTGTCTTCTGGTCAGAACTGCCAGCAGACCGCTTCTCTGTATGGACATGTTTGGAGAATGTGCTAAGGAGACTGATTTTCTACGCCAAATTCGCATAGGGCTGTTTCCACATGACCCAGTCTCACGAGGTGAGTCCAGCAGGGTCCTTACGGTCTGTGAACATTTGTGAAAGTTGTTAAAAAATGACAAGGCTTTTTCAGGGCCCTGGAAAGTCTGTCAATTTCAGTCCTTTTCCTTAAAGTTTGTGAAAGTTTGTAAAAAATGACAACGTGCTGCCAAACTTGTGTCTACTTCTTTTTTTTTTCTCCCCCAGTTTGTGGCTATTCCATTGCGAACGATCATGCTGACGCTTTTTGCAAGTGATCTCTATTTAGCTCTGATCATAAAGTGGCTGCATGGCCTTTCTGCCGAACATTCTGATTGGTTGTTTACGCTTCTACCGAAGTCCGCCATTCGCTAAGCGTTCTTTTATTTGGAATCTCTTCATGCATTAGGCACGGAAGCTTCAAATAATTGCTGATACAGAGTGATCTGATTAAAGTGTGTAAACCTTCAGGCTTCAGTTTGGGTTTGTGAAACATTCCTGCTTTTCTGTATGGACCCAGTCCAGAGTAATCAGTGCGTAGATGGCAAAGATGGTGGCCTGGCTCTCCCTGTTCAGCTTGTTGATGTCATCTGCCCACGGGCTGCAGCCGCCATTCTGCTGTTGCCAATCACTTTATTGTTGTAGTGTCTCCATTCCCAGCTAGTCCAGAATGCAGAGGAATCCACTGCAGCACTATTTTGTGGACAGGGCATCCAGTCTATCTTGAAGCTTCCTGGTGAGATCAGTGGATCAAGCTGCTGCCTTTCCCTAGCTAGTGCTCTAATGCTGTGTTGAGCACCTGCAGATCTGTACGATAGTTGGAGCTGCTGCCGCCAGCTGGTAAGGAGAGGGAGGCAGTAGTGCGGTCTGCACAACAGATGTACACGCCACTTCCTTCATTGCGCATGGCATCTTGTGTGGTATCACAGCTGCTGTGAGGGTAGCGCTTGTGCACAACCTCCAGCAAGATGGCTTTGTGCAGTGCCGCGAAAGTGGGCAAAGAGTCCTGGAACATTGTTTATGTTGTCTTGAAGGCTCTTTCGAGATGCCCACGTATCTGAAGGGAGCTATTCACACATCTTTGGGCTTGGTTCCAGGACGTTAGTGTTAGCCCTTTGCAGGACCTTCAGTTGGCGGTTCAGATTTGGGCATTTCTGACAATTCTTGGTCTGCTCCTGTAGTCTCCCATGCTGTCGGTGTTTAGTAAGTCTCTTCATCATGTGTGCTGTTCTGCATTCCAGTGGCTCCAATGTCCTATATTTCCTAAATTGGGGTGCTCCAGATGGCTCTAAGAATGTCACTGCATCATGAGAATGACCCATGTTCTGCATCTTGTCAAGCCTGGCTTTTTGGGTTTTGCAGGCAGTGTTTCATGTTGTCGATGTATCTTGGTACCGCACAACTGGTCTGACTGAGCAGGTGTTTGCTTGTGCCAGGATGTTGTAATTTGCGCCAATGTGGTCCCCACCAGTTTCTTCATCAGAGACTTCTTTTTTTTTTTTGCAGCTCTAGCTTCCATGGCTTCAATGTGATGCCTCCACATAAATCCAGTAATTTATTTGTTGCCAGTAACGTTGGCCTGTCTGTCTTTCGTACTGGAAGGTCTCCAGTTTTGAGGTGACCTTTTCCGTCTGATTGAAAGAGATGGTCTAGCTCAGTTTGAGTGGCCTCTTTTATTCCAGCTGCTGACTCTATTGGCAGCATCCTGGATTCTGGAGGATGCTATTTCTTTATGTTCTGCTGCACTCCACACTGCAAAGTCATCCGCATGGAGGGTTTTCAAGACGAACCTTGGTACTGTTGTACTGATGTCATTAATGTAGACCAAAAACAGCATCAGACACAACATCTCCCCGAGTTTGACAAGAGTGCTGAATGTGCAGATGGTAGAAGCTTCAGCGGCAGCCCTTGTTAAGCATGCCTTAAATAAAAAGAATTATAATTAAATTGATGGATCACATTGAAATTAATGAAATGATCACAAATGTTTATGCTCAATATGCATATTTTGTTAAGAAAACTGGCAACAAAAATATTTAATCATAGGAGCAATTGTTATGATCATTTTTTTGTTCCTTTGCGTACAGGTAAAATGGGGGTAGGGCAGCAGATTCAGCCACTGTGGCCCCTAAATGCATCACAGCATCATAAAATCAGGTTGGGAGTAACTGTGGTACTCTATCCTAAACAATAAAACATAAAAAAAGACATATCAGTTGTATACAAAATTTCTGAGGGCATCAGAAACAACGTATGTTTCCCAATTCGGCAATTTTAAATGGGAAAAAGCTATCATTCACCATGAACATACTGTAAAGGATGCCGACTTTCCTTATTTTCTTGCACTTTATGCTCACATTATTGAAACTTAATAGGTAAAGAGAGGTCAAAATAAAATGGAATAACTTAAGCAATTTTTTCTAATTAATTTTGTGTATTTTTACAACTTGGGGGTAGGGATACAAAATCAACCACTGTGGCACTCACAGTAATCACAACATCACCTAGTCAAGTTTATAATAATTGTGACATCCTGTTTTAATGATGTAAACCTGAAAATGGACTGTCAGTGCTATAGAAAATGTCTGAAGGCATCCGACACATTATTTTTGTCTTTTTTTGCGATTTCGCAGAAATGGTCGTTTACTGGGTGCACAAATACCTTCACTGTGAGCCAGAGATTCAATATTTTTTTTATTCTTTTTTTTGCAGAGGCTGCAGAAGGTGTGCCTTGACATAATATTGCCTGATTTGGGCTTCTCGAATGAATTCTGATTTATTTAGAGAAAAATGTTTCTCAACCTCATTTTAGCACCTGCGAAGAGCGTGAATGGGGGTACCCTTGCGCCATCGGCTATATCTCTGGTGTGTTCCTAAGGATTTTCGGGGAACATGGCTTAAACATCTCAGGACATACTAAGGAACACTTTGAAACCCATCTTATTGAGTACTGGAGGGGGGGGGGGTGCACGGTAGACTTTCCTAGCTTATGGACTACCTGCATGACCGCTTACGAAACAGCCATAAACACAGTGCATTCTTAAGTTATGTCGGTTTAAATTGAGAAACAACAAAGCGATCTGCTCCATTGCAGGCTTTGATTGCTAAAATTCGCCGCTACAACAGGTTGTCAATGTCCCAACTAAGACTTTTCTAACCTTCTTTTAACACTCCATGTCAGTAGGAAGACGTACCAGAGGTTTTCCACAGCATTTTCAGCACAACGAAGGAACTCCCTTGCCTACAAAGTAGCAGTAGACCAGAAAAGTCTTTCAGTTTTACGACATTCAAACTTTTGAAATTAAGTTAGCCCAGCATTATTGTATGACACATTGAGAACATTTATAAAAGAGATATTGTGATCTAGTAACCCTGCCTGGATCAGGTCGCTTTAAAAAAAAAGCAACAACACAAAAATACACATGCACCAAAGGCCGTCGGGCCGACGTCGGCCGCCGTCGGCCTGCTCACGGCCGTGCGCGGGCCAACGGCGGCCGATGTCCGCCCGATGTTACTACTGACTCCGGTGGTCACAAAAAAACTGAAGGGCCTAATCCATTTGTGGACATGCAAGTCAGCCACGTTGAACGACATCAAAGGCGCGCTGCACATCTTTACCGCACACAGGGCATGAGTCTTGGGAAAGTCGGCCGATCTTTCGCCTCTCTCCGAGGTATCTTAAAGCACACCACTGGCAAAGATGACACCCGCAAGGATGTAGCGCCATGTCGTGCCTCTCGAAGGAGCAGAGTTGGCACAGCTGGTCACCTGAAACAACAGTTAATTTTAGATCGTTCACACCCATGTATATTCGCGACACAATGTAAGAGACAGAAAAGGTTATTAGCTCGTAATATATAGATGGGGCGGTCTGCGGCGCAGCGGTAACGCGCCTGTCACCAAAGCAAGAGGTGCGAGGTTTGATCCTTGATCGGTTCCCGCGTCGGATTTCTATCACCTCGTAAGTGTCACCGTTAATTCTGGTAGACCGTCGGGAGTTTTCTCTCCAGGTAGCCCGGTTGTTTCTAGCCCTCCACATCCACTTTGGGACCGGTTTCACTTTGTAACTTTAAAACGCAAGCAATCAAAACGTTTCATTGCTGAGCTGACCCTTCACACTACTTGAATATGTTCTGTTTTTGTTGTTCCTATTTAAACAAGATGGGATGAACCATAACCCACAAAGTCCTTTCTATATGAGAGCTGTCTTCGCTGTAAAGGGTCTCTACCTTTTTACTTTGACTTGATTCTGATGTTGAAATATCTCCTTTTCAAAAAGCCTTGCAGATGTGCCAATGCGTCATAGTGAACTCTATAAGGGGCGCGCACAGTGATTACGCGTCATTGGTTTGTCAAACGTCATTTGTCATGACGTATTTTTTTTTGTTTTTACGTAATTTTAACGTGATATGAGTTTGTTTTCACTTCAAGACTTGGGAAAATGGTGACAAAACTAGAATTTCACCGTATAATCTCAGTCTTGCTATAATTTGTGTGAAAGCAGGTTGACTTTACCTAGCTACATGCTATACTAAGTACACCTACATGCTCTTCTGAAAGCGCGTCGATGTGTATGTGTGTGCGTGCGTGCATGCCCGCTCTCCAAACATCCTCAAGAGGCATAGATGTTCATGTGCCCTCCGGGAACATGAGGATCTATGCCTCTTGGAGATGCACGCTTATGCGAGATAAAGAACGAGCAAGCTAGAGAGAGAATTACGTCATATTTAGAGTATGTCTGCGTGGTGAAGGAGTTGCCTCTTTTACGTCACCGCCACTGTCTGACTTTCTCCAGATGTCAAGATTTTTTACTGTTTTAATTTTTTTCTGAAAAGCAATAATTTTTACTGAAGAAGTTGAAAGGGTACAAAACTGGCTAACGAACTCATCCAATGTCTTTCTCCAAACTAGCTATATCGGGTCACCTGAATGCTCTTCGGAAAGCGTAACGATGTGTGTGTGTGTGTGTGTGTGTGTGTGTGTGTGTGTGTGTGTGTGTGTGTGTGTGTGTGTGTGTGTGTGTGAGTGTGTGTGTGTGTGTGTGTGCATGCGCGCGCGCTCCAAACATTTCCAAGAGACATAGATCCTCATGCGCTATCCGGGCGCATGAGGATCTATGCCTCTTGGAGATGCGCGCATATCTGTGAGAAAGAGAGAAAGGGTCGGGCGCTAGAGAGAATTACGTCATATTTAAAGTATTATGTTAATGTTTGCGTGGTGACGACATTGCCTCTTTTACGTCACAGCCACTGTCTGACTATCTATAGAAGTCAAGGTTTTTTACTGTGTTAATTCTGTTCTGAAAAGAATTAATATTTACTAAAGTATACTCAGTATACGGTCCAACCACCTGGAGCACTCTCCCACTCTCTCTCCGACAGAAACACTCTCTCTCCTCCTTCCAGTCCGCCCTCAAAACTCACCTCTTTCAACAGTTCTAGCACTACATCACCACACTCCCCACTCCAAGCTGACCGTCTTAATGTATTTTCACTATTTGTGGTACGTGAGTCATTGTCTAAAGCGTGCGCGTGCGAGTTGTGAGTGCGCGCTTAGAGTTATAATTATTATAAGATAAGCGCATTATAAATACCGTTATTATTATTATTATTATTATTATTATTATTATTATTATTATTATTATTAAAGAAGTTGAAAGGATACAAAGCTGGCTAACGAACTCATCCAATGTCTTTCTCCAAACTAGCTACATGCAAAGGTTCAAGTAAATATGACAAAAATTACGGACTCTAATCTGGGTCAACCGACTTTCTATAAACGGTTGTTCAGTGATGTCTTCAATGAGACATTCAATTACAATATGCAATTACAATATGCAGGGAGGCTCTCTTAGCCACCCACTTAAGAAAGTATTTTGCCAAGTTTCAAGCTTGTGTGTACAGAAATATCGGAGATTCTCTTTTTTACATACATACGCACATACACACATACGGCGCCTTCGCGCCAAATGTACGTTCAGCAGCGAGGCTAGCGTAACTAGACAAGACGTAATTTTTATATTGTTACTTCAAGTGTTAGAGGTTTAGCCTGCCCGCCTTTGACATCATGGACATGCTATTAAATTCGCCCCACCGAGACCAGTCCTAAAAAGTCCCTTGTATAACTAGAAGGGACTTAAAAATAGGAACAACTTTGAAATGGGGCTCGTCGGAGCGCATTTCGAAGCATGTACATGACTTTTTTGGTGTGCGGGGCAGAACTTCTGGCAAAAAGGTAACAAGATGAAAATGACGTCACGTCTGGCTACGCAAACCTTCCTGGAGAACGTCATTTTGGCGGCAAGCGCCGCGCGCGCGCGCGTGTGTGTGTGTGTGTGTGTTTGTGTGTGTGTGTGTGTGCGTGCGTGTGTGTGTGTTTGTGTGTGTGTGTGTGCGTGTGTGTGTGTGTGTGTGTGTGTGTGTGTGTGTGTGTGTGTGTGTGTGTGTGTGTGTGTGTGTGTGTGTGTGTGTGACAGCGACTAGAGCCCGCGTTTGAGGACGGACAAGCTTGAACTTTTAGGATATTGTCCCTAAAGGAATAATCTTGAGGCCGATTTTTTTCATTAAGATGCTCATTGGTGAGAAAATGGCCGTTTCACACACACACACACACACACAAAACCCAAACCGGTTGATCCACACTGGAGTCCGTAATCTTTCTTATATTTTACTTGATATTTTGCATATAGCTAGATAAATGGAAGATACGGAATGAGTTCGTTAACCAGCATTGTACCTCTTGAACCTTTTGAGTGATAATTAAATATGTTTTTGAAAAAAAATAGTTTCGCGTTTTTGGGATTAATTTTACGGATTATTTGGGATTAATCTTAAAACAATTGAATCTTTTTTTTTTTACGATAAAACAATTATCTCATTAATACTCGCATGAGTCGTCACTGACTAATGATGCCATGACCTGAAGCTAGAAGTGACGTCATTTCGCCGCTCGTGCTTTTTATCATTCTTCTTCAGAATAGCTATCGCTACGCCAGACCACAGAGCATACGAATGGCGGGAATTGCCGTGTGTCCGTCTTTATTTATGTGTGCCACAGTGTGTGTGGATCAGAGGGGGAGTTAGAGCAGAAGGAGATGGATCAGAAGGATAAGCTTGACAATAGGAACAACGTTGTCCTGAGGTCTCATCTTGTTGTCTTGTACTGTGTTTGTCTTCAGGGCAAATGAGTGTATTTCACGTGAGCGCGCGTGCTGGGTTCAGTTCGTGGCGTCTTGAGTCGAATCGCTAAACTGGTTATGATGACGATTATTATTATTTTTATTATTATTTATATCACAGATGATATTGGTATGTCTACAATCATGCTGCACGACGGGACAAAAAAAAAAAAAAAAAAAAAACCAACAACAAACTTTTGTTTAACAGATGTTTTCGTAAATCAGGAGGTAAATAACTGAGCGGTTTTTTTTTACGCAAACAGTTGATTAAAGCCATGATAAACACGCGATATCGCACATTTGTCTGCGTTTTAATCCGCTGTTTTCGTCGAGAGGTACAAATTTGACCTACTCCTGATTTCCGAACAACGTCTATATGAAGTTATGAAAATCAACAAATATAAACCTAAACGTTTCAGCTCTTCTCGTTAATCACGTGGGGAAGTTCCCAGAACCAACCCACTATTACGTTGACTAGTCATGGGTAGGAATGTCTTTGGCCCATCGGGAAACATGGGTAGGGGAATCTTAGGTAAGACAAGCCAACACTGAGTATCCATTTCATACCCTACTTTAGCACTCAACTCGTAAATTGTTGTAAATCGCTCGTAAGAGGGTCAGGTTGCTAACAGGCACCCAAGGCAATAATTAAGTTTGGGACAACTTTTCACATTTTAGGATCATTAGCATATTGAGATTTGCTTTCAAAATCCCCACATTTGAGAGCTGTTTACTGAAAACTATGTATAGTTACAGTCCAGTGTTTTACACATCATCCTTTTCCTCTGGTGCATTAACAAAAAAACCTAACAACTAATAAAGCAATCAACATTACAAACCCAGGAAGAATTGCAAGGAACGCCTGAGCGCTAAGCGTTCCTTGCAATAATTCGTGTGTTTATTATTATTATTATAAGATTTTAATTTTCTAATGCGCCCAAAAATAAGGTTGATGTCCTAAAAAATGATATGTGTGCTTATTTGTGACTTTTTTTTTACCTTACGGCTCTAGGCCTAAACAGAAAAGCACTTATTTATAACTTACCAGTGGATGTTTCACTGTTTCCTTGTTTCATGGAGTTCTGGAAGATAGGAAACAACTCCGATGATAATTTCAAAATAACAGTTTAATACAGGAAAAGATTTAACAAATGTGCCACCTGCAACAAAACAAAGCTTTCTACTTTTAGTTGATACTCTCCGTGTATCATTGTTGTCGTTTTATTGAAACTGAAAAGAGTAGCAGTAAAGTTAGAGAGAGGTACGAACTAGTCCTGTGATGCCACCAAATAATTATACAGCAAATTTATAACATTGGTAAATAAGCGACTGTAACTGCCACAGTCCGTAAACTGACTTCAGGTCTATAACTTCACGAGGGCGTATTTTCTGAAAGCAGCAAATTCACAAACCTTTGATCGTTTCTTCGCGGGCATGTCATGGTTCCTGCTTGGACTCCCTGGAAAACAAAATTACAATTTAACATTCACTGTTAATATAACAGTTAATAATTTGGAGCAGATGGGGGGACGGATAGGTGAGGGGGAGGAGGAGAGCCTGAGAACCAGTGCCGAAAGGCCATCGGGCCGACGTCGGCCGCCGATGGCCAGCGCACGACTGTGCGCGGGCCAACGGCGGACGACGCGGGCCCGATTGCCTTTTGCGCACTGGGTGGAAGATTGGTGGTGGCTAGTGAAAACCCACACCACCCCCCACCCCCACCCCACCACCACCACCACCACCAAATCCACCCTTAACATACAATGTTTCTGTGCATCGCACGATATCAGAATATCACTTCTATCTTACTGGTATTCGACTAACAGAAAGAAATAAAACTGTCTAAGCCGTAGTCATTTTAATGGACCATATATCAATATCATTGTAGTTGCCGCTTGGGAAATAACATAAACAGCGGAGTTGTCTGCACCTTCCATATACTGCTACGTACACGAATGTGTACAACAGACTGTGTTTGTCGTTAAATGTTTATGAGATAAATGTTATGCTATTCTATTCACACAACGGTTCAGAATAACATACAATAAACTTCGGATATTAAACAAGTTTTTATGTTAGTAAAAATGCATGCACAAGACATTTACAACACACCTATGTTGCAATTGTCTTTTCTAAGAGTGTTTCTTTCTTCGTTGGGATTTTCTTTACGTGTAAAGAACGGTGGGAGACTCAGACAAGGAGTATATATGTGTATCACATACTGTTATATCCGTCCTTCTTTTACGCTAAGTTAAATCACATAGAGAAAGATTTTTGTGTGGATTCGTGTCGGTAAAAGGCAAGAAATTTAAGTGCCTATTAGCACTTTGAAGGGAATATTCTACAACGATATCGCCAGTTTTAAGGTCATTTCCTTCAATTACTCGTATTACGCATTTGCTCATTAATTATCTATATATACAAGTACTTTCCTCTGAATTACCCCTTTTCATCCTGAAACACCCTTGCTGGAAATAAATTATACTATGATATTTCAAGGTGTTACGTGTTAAGTCGTAGTCGTAGTATGATATCACACCAGACACACGCACGTAAGGTTCTTTTAAAGAAACTTCATTCAGCTGCAACCCGTCACACGTGGCTTAAAAATGTAGACTACACTGGAGTAACAGTTCCAACAATATTTTAATTCAGCGATGCGATCTCCACACAAGGCATTCCCAAATGCACCAACACTGATACAATGTCTCCTCTGCAAAATGTCAACACTGGCGACACAATACGTTTCTCATACAACGTACACCACCGTTACGCTGCGTCTCTCACAATGTACACCCTATAGTGGCCACGTACCTACGATAAACTGTGTGTCCCTACAACTGACAATGTTTGACAATGTACAAACATGCTTCCTAGCACCATCTTTTATAGTAGAACAACTTTCCAGAATAATCCAACGAATTCACACAACGCAACCAATCAGAACGGAACACGTTACTGAAACTCATAAATATTAATTTTTAAAAAAAGAACTTTCTAGAATAAACTACAATAGTCTACACAAATTCGACTGCTAATTTCAGCCCCTATTTGGGAAAATCCCGGCGTGTTATGACATCTCACAAAAGTATGGCAGACAATTCACGACCTTGCCTACACTTTCTGGAAGTTTCACGATCTTTCGTAATACAAACCGACCGGCTGTTAATTTCACGCGCCCAGAAAACAACTATGAGTATTTGACCGGCTATATACTGTGTTACAAAATGCTGCTTACACTTTGACGTCACATGCAAGGTCACTCGACAGAGCGCGACTTCGCTCGAACGTTCTTGTTTATTCTCAGCGAATCTACGCATTACAAAAATCGACCGCTATTCTCCGTGTGACTTTGCTAGAAGCTTCCGGACTATTCTTAGCATATCACAACAAAACCTATTCCGCTCTACGCGCGATCGATAGCGAATCTTACTGAAAAGGTACGTGATTCGTAACCATGATAGCTCAAATAAATATCAGATCGTTTACTACGATTAATACATGCATGCTCTCACGGAACAACGCAACCACAATCGTAACACAATGGAAAGCTATATATTGGCACCATCCTTGAACTAAAATGGTTGATCTATCTCCTAATCTGTTATGCAGTATTCACAGGACAATAGGCAATTTTTTTTTTAAAAAATCAGCCTCAGGATGTTATGGGTTATACGAAATGTTCGATAAATCAGTAAAAACAAATTGTTTACAGATCAACACCATTAGTCACACTGTCGAAACTCACACCTTTGGAAGTTTCTGGAATTGTCTGAAAACTAAATTACAGTTGAAGAGTCTGAAATGTCACCCATATAGATATATATTTTTATAGTATTTCGGTGATAATGTGTATAGGTTTTTACCTTCCTCTAAATCGCTTTCTGGTGGTCGATCAAGATTCAAGAATGTGTCTCGTGGAGACAAATAGACAGTCTCTCCGCGGATCGACATTGCCTGTCAAAAACATAGCGATACTTGCAATATACATTGTAAACCAAATTTATATCGCGCGCACGCACGCACACACACACACACACACACACACACACACACACTAGGCACACACACACACACACACACACACACACACAATAAAAGCACATTCAGCAGTATAAAAAATATTAGTATAAGAGACTGGGCCAATAATAGATGAAATCAGCAATTCCACCACAGGGAACAGTCGAGCCATATGTATTTCACTTGTTCCGTTCGATTGCCACAGCTAAACTTATGAAGACGGTACGCGGTGGATTAAAAGCCCGGACAAAGATGCGATATCGGATGTTTTGTCCGGACTTTTAATCCACAGATTTTGTCGAAACAAGTTCAGTTTTGACATTATTCTGAAATCGTCTATTAAAGTTAGCGAAGTGAGAGAAAATATGAACCAGATAGATAATGGATAAACATCCCATGCCTGTAAACAATAGCCTTACTTGTGATCTTGATAGTTGAGGTCTGTCTCTTCCTCCTCCTGCATCTGAAAAATAAGTTGATAATTTCAAATGCAGCTCCTTCAATGTTCCGTAAGAAAATGTAAGCATAAGCATAGAACAGAAAATTCTCTAAACGCTTACTGGAAATACCATGCACCCTCTCGCCCTATTCTGACCAGTACTACTAAAACTGTTTTTAAAGTAGTTAGAGTGTCCTGAAATGTGTACGGCGTACTACCTCATCATTAGATCCTTTGGGATGAACAAGTGATAAAAGCGTGACTTACACGGTTCTTCTCATTCCCTGGTGCTAAAATACGCCTTGGTCTAATAAATGCACCTGTACTTGGTGAACTGGTGGTCAATATAGGACGATTTGAGAGATTTCGTTGATGACCAACGACTGTTCTAGCGAAGGCAAAAAATAGACTAGACATCTAGAAATTGTATGGGGGCAATGCCCTCTGCCCTGGAAGAGGAAGAAGGAGTTTGAAATCACAAAAAATCTTCTACATTAATATTATTTTGATATAAATTTACGTTGTTTGTTTAAATGGTTACCGTGATGGCTTACTGCGCCTGCTAATTCAGATAGCTGCCTTGTCTGTTGTGCTGCTTCCGATGAAACGACCTGACGTTGACTTCCCTGTAAAATTAAAATAAGTCAGGTATAAAAAGAAAGAAAGAACAAAAGAACAAGCACAGGGGCGGATCTAGGAGGGTTCAGACCCGCCACTCGTCCATTTTCCCAGCCCGAAAAAAATCTTTAAATTTCTATATCAAAGTCGTTTTTATAGTTTGTATCCCCCTTCCCCCTAACACATTTTTAGCCTGTGGTTATAAGGTCACATGCCAACCCCCCCCCCCCTCTCCCTTCCAATCTTTGATTTTTCGGGCATTTGAAGAGAGGCCAGAAAGTCCGCACCACAACGCCCCCTACCCCCCTGCCCCCCCCCCCCCCTCCCCCACCTCCCAAGACCACTCCTCCTGCTTTTCGATATTTCGGCAACGAAAAAACAAGGATTTGGTTTCTGAGTGCCTGCGGTCTCAAGTTGAAGGAGCCCAAGAAAAAGTGGAAAATCTCAGTCGAGAGGTAGATCACCCGTGCATGCAAGCAACAGCATTTGACAAAGTATAAACAGTTTTCCTATACTACTGCATGATACAGTCATACAGCTTGAGACGAAAAAAAAAAGAACTTAACGGCAAAGACAATAAGTATAATACGGTTTCGAATTACAAAGTGAATGTGAAACATAGAAAAAAACTGAACAAACATAAAAGATAGCATACAAAGCCAGTGTGTCTGTCCTGCAGATCGACATCTTCATAATATCCTCCGCCGTCTGTAACATACAACACACAGTAAATCAAACTTTGTTACTCCGGATATATTGCCACAAAATTTCTGTGCGTGTGTTTGTGTGTGTTTGTGAGTGTGTGTGTGTGTGAAAGAGAGAGAGACAGAGACAGAGAGCGGCAGAGAGAGAGAGAGAGAGAGAGAGAGAGAGAGAGAGAGAGAGAGAGAGAGAGAGAGAGAGAGAGAGAGAGAGAGAGAGAGAGAGAGAGAGAGAGAGAGAGAGAGAGAGATTGATTTCGTTGTTTAAGTCCCTCAATGTTTATCAACCTGCCTCTTTATGTCCGGCGGTGTAACGCTGCAGAGTCCGACCTCAAGTGTCTTCCGAAAGCGTTTGCAAACCGACTGTAAAAATGACAAGTCCTTAACCGTTTCACTTTTTGTATCCAGCATCAGTTTTTAGCCATCTTAAACACTACATGACTGGCTATCCCACAAGTCACAAAAGAGTTACTTATTCTTCGGCAGTAACTGACAAGTGATTTCACTGAAGAACGCGACGAAACCGACCCACTCGCTCTTTTGAGTGTCTCTCATTTGAGTAGCCTTGGTTTGACCGACCAGTCAGACGTTGCGATGGTCGAAACCCGAAGCAACTTCGCTGATCACGCATTGCGATGTAGGAAAGCATTTTGGGAGCTTCGCGAAGAGTCCAAAGAACTATCGCCAAAGCCTCCGATGTCCACTTCAAATACTTTGCGAGGTATAACTTACGACATTTTTACCGGGCGCCCTTTAAGGACAGAAGACAGAAGCAACATTAAACCTCTTGTGCATGCGGCCACCAGTCTCGTTCGCCGCATGCACAAAGGTGTTAACTGACCTGTATTTTCTTCGGATTCCATCGAGGCCAGCAGGGTCGTCCCATCACGCAGAAACAGCTGTGAACAAAGACATTAAATATTTTCATACGAAATCATAGAGTCGGTACGCAGTATGGACGAACAATAAGTGTATATGAAAGCATTGGGGAGGGGTGTGGGGAAAGAGGGGGGGGGGGGGGGGCGGAAGCGTATTCCGGAGCCGAAATGGTCAAAATCACAAACTAGCACGATAGTATAAATATATATTTTAATAAATGATAGAGCCCGTGAGTTCAGATAAAAATGATTGGAACTTTGGCAGATTTCCATCGTAGTATTTTTAAAGTTTGATGCAAAATAAAAATAAAAATGTTTATTTTCAAGGCAGGTGAGCACACCTCTTTAAAGTCCGCCGTATACCGTGTAATAGGTGTGTATAGAGATTAATAAGATCCTATTACAAGTTACACGGCAGGCTTTAGTTAAAATTTAAAAAAAAAAAACTTTATAGTGAGCATCGCAACAAACGTACCGATGATTCAGGTTGGAGATCGATAGTCTCGTTCACGCGTACTGAAAAAGGAAGCAAAATGTGTCAGTATAATTTATATTTGACATGTTTGGATTGGTCAACAACGGAACATAAAGATTTATTTGGAACTTGTCTTTTACAAATTAGCAACCTCTCTCTCTCTCTCTCTCTGTCATCCACAGCTAAACACACACACACACACACACACACACACACACACACACACACACACACACACACGCACGCACGCACGCACGCACGCACGCACGCACGCACACACACACACACACACACACACACACACACACACACACACACACACACACTGTAAGCAGGGGAGCGTAGCATGGAGGTCGCCTTAAAGTTGAACGTATGGTAGTTGGTAATAACCTATATGGTTTGTTTTCCGTACACACCCAAAGCCTCTTTGCTTCTTACCTTGGAAAACTAACCGTGGATTGTCCATCAAGTGAAGTCCATTTCTGATGCGCAACTGCAGTAGAAAACAGAAACGTGTTTTAATATTTAATGGTTCACCTATTTTTCTTTTCATCACCAAAATGCCTATCATAAACATTTAAGATTCCCAATGTTTTTTTACAGTTTAAATTCATAGCTGCAATGCCCTGTTTGAGTAATTGATAGCAGAATCAAATAAAAATGTTGCAAAGAATTCTGTCGGAGTTTCGAGTACCATCAATACAGAAAACAAGATGGGATGAACCATAACCCACAAAGTCCCGTCTATATGAGAGCTGTCTTCGCTGTCAAGGGTCTCTACCTTTTGTCTTTGACTTGATTCTGATGTTGAAATATGTCCTTCTGAAAAAGCCTCGCAGATGTGCCAATGTGTCATAGTGAGCTCTAAAAGGGGCGCGCGCAGTGCATACGCGTCATTGGTTTGTCAAACGCCATTTGTCATGACGTATTTTTGTTTTTGTTTTTACGTAATTTTAAATTTAACGTGATAATTATGAGATTCGCTTTCGCTTCAAGACTTGGGGAAAATGGCGACAAAACTAGAATTTCACGGTACAATTTCAGTCTTGCTATAATTTGTGTGAAATCAGGTTAACTTTACCTAGCTACTCGCTATACTAAGTGCACCTGCATGCTCTTCTGAAAGCGCGTCGTTGTGTGTGTATGCGTGTGCGTGCGTGCGTGCGTGCATGCGCGCGCTGCAAACATCCTCAAGAGGCATAACTGTTCATGCGCCCTCCGGGCACTTGAGGATCTATGCCTCTTGGAAATGCGCGCATATGTATCATTGGTTTGTCAAACGTCATTTGTCATGACGTATTTTTTGTTTTTACAAAATAATTTTGTATTTGACATGATATGAGTTTCGATTTGGCTTCATGACTTGCGAAAATGGTGACAAAACTAGAATTTCATTGTACAATTTCAGTCATGCTATAATTTGTGTGAAATCAGGTTGACTTTACCTAGCTACATGCTACGCTAATTACACCTGCATGCTCTTCTGAAAGCGCGTCGATGTGTGCGTATGCGTGTGCGTGAGTGCATGCGCGCGCTCCAAACATCTTCAAGAGGCATAGATGTTCATGCGCCCTCTGGGCAAATGAGAATCTATGCCTCTTGGAGATGCGCGCAGAGAGAGAGAGAGAGAGAGAGAGAGAGAGAGAGAGAGAGAGAGAGAGAGAGAGAGAGAGAGAGAGAGAGAGAGAGAGAGAGAGAGAGAGAGAGAGAGAGAGAAAGAGAGAGAGAGAGAGAGAGAGAGAGAGAGAGAGAGAGAGAGAGAGAGAGAGAGAGAGAGAGAGAGAGAGAGAGAGAGAGAGAGAGAGAGAGAGAGAGAGAGAGAATGAATCAATGAATCAATGAAACTTTATTTTACAACGGTTTAGGCATTGACATCGTCATCGACACAGCCATTTTACAAACCTGCCGTTGCTAACAACTACAAGACTAACTACAAATATACATACATATAAGTAAACATAATTCTTGCAAACAGATGACAACACTGTTCACATAGACAGACATACTCATAGACTCACAGACACCCCCCACCCCACCCGCCCCCCTTCACACATAGACAGAGCTAAGTGGTCCAAATGATAAATGGAAAGGATAACAGACTTAAATGGGAATAAATTGGACCCAGCATAAGAAAACAACATATAATAGAAGTGGTTAAGGCATCCCTACGAGTGATCCACAAAATATTTGCAGAGAAACTTTTTAAAACACGCTAGCGAGGAGGTGGATTTCACATGGTCGGGAAGTGCATTCCAGATATGTGCCCCTGAGAAGGATAAGCTAGTTTTATATAGATCGATCCTTGGTTTAGGGACTATGAAAAGCTTTCTGATGTTTCCAAGCTTGGACTCAGACTTACGGAACAAAGTGGAGATGTACTCAGGTGTTTTGCGTTTCCACACTTTGAACATAAAGATTGCTTTGTTATATTTAAAATGACCTTGAAGAGGCAGGAGACCTGCTTTTGAGAGCTTTTCTTCAGTGCTTTGGTGTGGATCAGGGCAGATTATTTTGGCCGCTCGTCTGTGTAGGGAATTGAGTCTCTTTAAATGGACCTCACTACATCCATCCCATACCGTTGACGCGTAATCGATATAAGAACGTATGTGAGCGTTATAAAATAGTTTACGGGTATCTGAATCAGTATAATATTTCAGTTTTGATAACATAAAGAGATTTTCGGCTACTATTTTGCATAAGGGGTCTGTATGAGCTTGCCATTTTAGCTGACTGTCGATTGTAATCCCCAGTACTCGATGTTCATTTACCTGTTCTACCTGACTACCTTTAAGTGAAAGGTTAAGTAATAGAGGCGTTATCTGCTGTTTTTGGCGCGTGGCGACTACAATCGATTTCGTTTTGGCTGGATGAACAACCATAGAATTGTTTATACACCAAGCTGATACTTCATGAAGACTTTGTTGTAGGTTGTCGGAAATTACCTGTATATCTTTACTAGTAGTATGAACTGAGGTGTCGTCAGCAAAAAGGTCGCATTGTACATCTTGGCACGTAATATGTAGAGGCAAATCATTGACAAATAAGCAAAACAGTAGGGGGCCCAGTACAGACCCTTGGGGCACACCGAAGCTTACATCTTTGAGAGAGGAGTATGAGCCATGAACAAGAACCTTTTGTTTTCTTTTAGTAAGGTAAGATGTGAAAAAAGCAACTGCGTCTCCGTTATTGAGGTATGTGTGAAGCTTAGCAGTCAGAATAGTATGGTTAATCAGATCAAAAGCATTCTTAAAATCCAGATAGACTACTTCTGTTAACTGTGACTTATTCATACCCTTGAGCCATGTGTCAAGAGAGAGAGAGAGAGAGAGAGAGAGAGAGAGAGAGAGAGAGAGAGAGAGAGAGAGAGAGTTACGTCATATTTAGAGTATCAGTGTCTGCGTGGTGACGGAGTTGCTTCTTTTACGGCACCGGCACTGTCTGACTTTCTCTTTAAGTGAATGTTTTTTTTTTTTTTTTTTTTTTTTTTTTTTTTTTTTTTTTTTTTTTACTTTTTAAATTATTTTTTGAAAAGAATTAATTTCTACTAAAGAAGTTAAAAGGATACAAAGTTGGCTAACGAACTCATCCAGTGTCTTTATCAAAACTAGCTATATCCAAAATTTCAAGTAAATATGACAAAAATTACGGACTGTAATCTGAGTCAATGAGACATTCAATTACAATATGCTCGGAGGCTCTCTTAGCCACCGCATTAAGAAAGTATTTCGCCAAGTTTCAAGTTTGTGTGTACAGAAATATCGGAGATTCTATTGTTTATATACATATCCACACACATACATACAAACATACATACGCACATCCGGCTCTTCGCGCCAAATGTACGTTCAGCAGCGAGGTTAGCGTAACTAGACATGACGTAATTTTTATTTTGTTACTTCAATTGTTAGAGGTTTAGCCTGCCGGCCTTTGACATTATGGACATGCTATTAAATTCGCCCAACCGCGACCCGTCCTAAAAAGTCCCTTCTATAAATAGAAGGGACTTAATAAAACACCACTACCACCACCGCAATCATCACCACTACTACAACAAATGTTGTCCTCTAAAGACTACATGATCGACCATGACAGTTAAAGTCGGAACCAAAATAGCCTGGAGCATATAGACAAAAATTGCATATTTTGGAGATGTCTTCTGACTATATTACAGTTTAGGAGCTAGTATTAACCATGGTAGTTCAAGGGTTGTGCTGGAACAGCTTTGAACCTAAGCAATTAAAGTAGGTGCCAAGCTATTCTGGCATCAGCCTTGAACTATATTAGTATGGTCGATACAAATTTTGTCGTTGTATGTCAAGCCTGAATGGGTGAAGTCAACAACTGAGATGTCTTAAGGCCCCGCCCTACGTGCCGGTTGTGCCCCGAATTTGAAGCCGATTCCGATCCGATTGCGATCGGATGACGTCAATTATCCGATCCGGTCCCAATCGGCTGGGAATCGGGTGTCTAGAACCTGCTCTATTTTTCCGATCCGAATCGGCCCCGGTTGTAAGCTTCAACCAATCAGAGCGCGTCTCGCAAAGCATGTCGTTTCGGTTTGCAAATGGCGGAACACGCCTGTTGTGATCAGTACCACCGCCGTTGCTGATGTTTCGCACGCCTCTTCCCGAATATGATGCAAAACTGCTGATAATGCAAGCACATCATCATCACTGTCAAAACTAGCAGTCATTTTGCAGAACAGGTACGACTTTGATCTTCGGTTCAAACCGGTCGGCTAAACAAGTCGGGAAATGTGTGGCAGTGCACACGTTTTTTTAGTCCGGCCCGATCACCTACGGATTCGAAACTGATCGGGAATCGGCCTCAAAACCGGACATATGTAGACCAAAAAGTGACTGCAAAGTGCTTAAAACTCGTTGACATGGGGACGTAGCTAAATGGATAAGACACTGCGCTGACAGTCGTAAGATCCCGGGTTCGAATCTGCTGGTGGGCAGGAATGGGATGTGGGCTTTTCCTCATTCCCATCGAGTCAGATTTACGTACAGACTCGGCTTACGGTTGCCTGTCTCGCTTTCGTGTGCACAGCACGCATAATCATCAAGTGTGCACGTTAAAAATCCCATTACCACTATTCGAAAGAGAAGGCCCGGTAGGGCCGGTGAAATGGAAACAGAAATATTTCACAGGCACCGAAGTTAATAGTCGGGTGGAGGTTTCCATATAAAGTAGCGCTTAGTAGCAGCAGGCTTTCAAATCTCCAGCTTCCGTGCCTACGGCGGCGCCTTGAGCATCTTTAATTAGATGGATATGTGCGCCTTGGAGACACCGTACCATACCATACCAAGAAATACACAACAAAGAAAGAAACACGCTCTGCACGGACAACCCGTAACTATTCCAACTGTTTTCTAGTTTGCTGTTTCAAAGTGTTTTTCTTTCCTTATTGGTTATTTCGTTGGATATCTTACTACTTCTCTGGGTGGTGCAGTAGGCGCGCCGGCTCCTTGTTCAGGAACCGCCCATGCATGATTTGCTTCGTTGGCTCTAACTGCGAGAACATATTTATATAAGACACTAAATTAATACGAATGAACATTCTGTAAACAGAAGAAAAAGATATAAGACATTAATGAATTATATTGGCCGTTTAAAATATTTGAGTTTTGTTTGTGTACAAAACAAGTTGAGAGAAGTCCAGTCACAAATTATACAGCACAGATTGACACGTTAGCCGCATTTGATTGGAAGCAATGGCCTTTCGTAGTAGTTGGGCTCGCAATCCAGGGATATAGTGGATGTGTGTCTAAACTGATCAAAGTGCACATCGGACTTTGTGCTTTGATTCCTGAGACTAGCACAATAAAAATTGGTTTGGTTTCAATGTTTTGAAACTAATGAGATGGATAGAAGATAGTGGTAGAAAACCCTTTAAATTAGAAACAAATAACGACGTTTGTTTCTATGTCACCTGAGGAAGGATCTTTGATCCGAAACGTCGTTATTTGTTTCTAATTTAAAGGGTTTTCTACCACTATCTTCTGTTTTTCTTTCACGTGAAACCCTAGCGGCAACAGTTTTACTACATAATGAGATGGATGCTTATTATAGACTATCCCAAGAATCGCAAAAAAACCCAACTATGTATCGTCCAAAATTACCGACGAGATTTCTCGATCAATCCTCGCGTAACTACATGGCTTTGAGCGTTGAATGGGCGCACTTTGTACTAGAAACATCATTGCTGAGAAAGACTAGTTATCTTTCATAGCTAAATGTCTTGGTTGTTCTGTTTCTTCCCCACCCGGGTCTGCCCTGGGGGACTTGGCTGGGGTTAACTACTTTTTAGTTCCCAGGGTCATCCTGGTCAGCCCCAGAGGGTGGGTTTTTCTCTCTATTCTGGGACATGGACTTGCTACTGGACACCGTGACAGAGGGGCACCAAAGAAGAGATACAAAGACTGTCTCAAGAAGTCACTTAGTGCCTGCCAAATCGACCACCACCAGTGGTCTTCGCTTGCTGCGGACCGTGACACCTGGCGCTCCACCATTTACAAGGCAGCTGTCTCCTTTGAGGACTCTCACAGAGCTAGCCTTAAGGACAAGCGGCTCAGGAGAAAAAACAGAGATGCCGCAGCTCAGAACCCTGGCCATACCTTCCCCTGCAGCCACTGCGGTCGAACCTGCCTGTCTCGGATTGGCCTCCGCAGCCACGAACAAGCCTGCAGACGTCGTGGGCAACTCCTATAAAATCTTCGTTCGCGAAGTCAAGCCAAGAGAGAGAGGGACATGTGTTTCTGTCTACCCTTGGTCCATTCACCTGTCCCCCACCCGGGTCTGCCCTGGGGGACTTGGGTGGGGTTAGGTATTTTTTAGTTCCCAGGGTCACCCTGGTCAGCCCCACAGGGTGGGTTTTTCTCTCTATTCTGGGGCATGTGTTTCTGTCTACCCTTTGTCCATTCACCTGTATTTGCCTTTTTAAAACTCTCCCTACTGTCTGCACTGCCTGTAGCTCTTGATATTGGATGTGTGTTGCTAAATGGTCTTAGCTTTATTTAGGCCCCATGTGTTAGGTTTATTTAATGTATTTGACTGGCTGGCGACATACATTCAATGTTCTGTTTATTTATTTTTTTTTTCACAAGCAGTGCAGGCACGTCCTGAGAAAGCCTTGTTGCTGTCGGGACGTTAAGCAATGTACAATCAATCAATCAATCATTCACCTGTATTTGCCTTTTTAAACTCTCCCTACTGTCTGCGCTGCCTGTAGCTCTTGATATTGGATGTGTGTTGCTAAATGGTCTTAGCTTTATTTAGGCCACATGTCTTAGGTTTATTTAACGTATTGGACCGGGTGGCGACATACATTCAATGTTATTTAGGTGTTTTTTTTCACAAGCAGTGCAGGCACGTCCTGATAAAGTCTTGTTGCTGTCGGGACGTTAAGCAATATACAATCAATCAATCAATGTTCTTTTTCTGCTTCACTTGATAATTATGCCTAAATATGGAACGCACTATTTAATTTTGCATGCACGTTTACTCACCTGTTTCTGGGGTCTGCGGTAACACAACCTGCAAGGAGAAACGATAATAATAAGTTTTATTTCAAACTGAAAAAAGTTGTATGTCAAACTGTTGCTACACATGTACACACAAACCTGCTGTTTAGAGATGCTGCCGTAACTGATCCAACTGAGTACTGTTCATTAGAGATACAAGATTGGACAGTTAATGCCCACCTATCCAATAATCGATCATTTTATTTAATCCTCTCGGTAATTATACAAGCCCATGCCAACCAAGACAGTCAATGCCTTAATCGCCTAGCCGTACTAGTAGAGAGAGAACAATAGAGTCCTGATAGACAATGAATTCAATAGAGCCGCATCAGTCATTAATTTACATCATTTTTTAATATCAAAATTTTGACCCCAATTTTACCCCCGTTAATTCTGAATCAACCCTTTGATTTTAAAAAACTGACAAGTATGACTGATGCGACTCTATTGATCTGATTATCTTACGGGTCTCCTATTATCTTTCTCTATAACTATTGTCTCTATAAAAACCTAATCATGAACCTGATCAAGTGATGCCAAGTGAAACTTAATACTTATTAACAAGTTGCAACTAACTTTTAGGAACCTGCAGAGGTAACCTTTAAGTGCGTTGTCATAAGAACTTATTAATTACTTACCCTAAGTTCTTACAAGTACTTACCCTAAGTTCTTACAAGTACTTACCCTAAGTTCTTACAACAACTTGACTCAAGTCCCAAGACGCTGAGACAGATTTATCAAGATACAAAGACAATAAAAAAAAAAATTTCTCAGTAGTACTCTGGAGGTGGTGCAGATGGGACTAAATAATCAGGCACAAGTGGTGTAAGTGGCATGGCATTTTTCTGTAAAGTGTATGACATTAATAAACGATTACCAAATCTGATTTTTATTTGTTTAAAAGATTGTGTAGTTTTTCTGTGGTTTCCTGAACACCGATCCTTTTTCCCTCTGCTAAAAAACTAGCCTTCAGTTCTTCAACATTCATGGGAGATTGACTACGCATTTTATTCTGTATTTCTGACTTCTGTTTTTTGTAATTATTTAAATCATCCTGGACCCGCTTAAATTCTTCGTCATCAATAAAATTATCATTCAATGCCTTACTGATAATAAGTTTCATACTGCTCAGCTTTGCGCCAGCAAGCGTACTCAATGCTTCATGTTTCTGTAATTTTGTGTGAAACCTCTTGTTTAGGGCTTCCAAACCAAAGCAAGCCAGGCATGTAGCAACGCTAACACCCTCAACTGCTATTACAGCCAAACTCCCAATTCCTGTGGTGAACAGAACAATACCCCCCACAGAACATGAAGCTGAAACTGCACCAATAGCCATAGAAGTGTTTTGAACAGAATTGAAAACGGTCTTATACCGTCTTTTGCACCGTGAATATTTCGCCTCCTCACTCTCCAAATATTTCAAAGCTTCTGTAATATTATTTAATCTGAATGCGTCTGCCTGTAATGTTTTATCTGAAGCAATTGGCACAGCTGTCACCTGTGGATCAGGCGCAAGCGTTGTTTTAGTCATCTCATTTGTTTCAGTCGGATCAAGCGTTGGTAGTTGCGGATAGAAGTTTACCATTTTTTTTATTGACAAATATTTTTTTTTATTTAATCAGCAATTACATTTTGCAACTCTTCAAAAGTATACAATTTGCTGGCATAATAAAATGCAACAAGATCAATGTGTTCAAGGTTTATGTAAGTTAGACGAACAAAAGTTGTTTTGTCAACCACCACCTTGACAGCGGGAATACTGCTTGAAACATTAATAACATCATTATTTTTTGTAATGGCAATAAAGACCTTTGATGATTCTGTTACTGTTTCATTCCATGTAAGTTTAATTCCTTGTGCTATATTTGCCTCTTTTGCAGAAGCAACAGATTTCATGATAATTTCAAATACTATTGTCACTTCTCTAGCCACGACTAAGCTTGCTGGCATAAACACAACAGAAGTATCTGATCTACCCTTTCTAGTTGTAAGAAGATACCGCCGTCTCTCATAATTTTCAACTTTCAGTTTTTCTCTGCTATTGTTGTATGGGGCAAAACTTGGAACAAGGCTTACAATAAGCGGCCCAGAATTAACAACCTTCCTAAACACTAAGGCACCTTCGTCATCAGTGTATACATAAGGACTAATAAATTCAATCTTTATGTCCCAGTCAATTGTGGGTGGTGGTGCCGGTACAGGTGAAACCACCCACTTACTACCCACATGTATTAAGTTGTAAGGCGCATTATTTACAGGTGGAGTAGGTACAGTAACATCACGAAGCTGACCAAGTTTAGGAATCTGTTTTTCACCGTCTTTCATGTCAACAATTACTTTCCTCTTGTACATGCCATTTGAATCAAGTTCAAAACCATATATTTCTCCAACATCCCCCTCCTTCTCAAAATCCTGTACGTCTGCCAAATCTTTTAATTCTGTTACTGGACATGCAACTGGTATGATTGTTCGCTCTGGACCAAGACCACTCATTTTTATAAACAAAAATAAAATTATTTAACTTCTAACACTACACTAAAATCATGCATAAGAACTGGTTTGTCATCCTGATTAGTTACAGATATACTCAGTGACTCAAAGAAACTAGAACCTAATTTCTTAAACTGCAAATTAGGAAATCTAACAACCACACTTTCACAATACGGAGTAGTTCCAGTAGGTAAGCATCTCAACAAAGTTGAAGGCTTTCCATTGTGAACATTCTCAGATGTGTTTAGTTCTTTCAAATAAACATTTAGCACTGTGTGTACTGACAAATTGACAGGACGTTTTCCAGTTATTTTAAGTTTTTTTGTCTTCATTGTTATAATACCAAACATAGCTTCATCTAAATCATCTGTTCTATACCAATCTTCGTCAATATAAAATCCAAGTAAATATGCAAATCTATCTGAAATTTTTAACCAATCTTGTGTCGGAGATTCTAATGTAACAAGTAGGTTAGCTGGATTTAAAGTTGCTTTAATTTTAAAATTACTTTGAAACCATTCAGCTATAGTACAAAAGTCATAATACCCAGGCGGTAAAGCTTCCGTCTTACCACCAAAAATTACTTTATTATATATATCATCTGTTACATTAAACCATTTTACTGTATAGAACATTTCATGGATAGCAACAGCCTTGCTACCATCACGATTATCAATCCCATTAGTTAACCACACTGGTTTGCTTGTGTCAAGATTTGTTAAGGTAATAAACATTTTTATTATCTCATATAAAAAAGGATGGAATTTAAATCACCAACCATCACCACTACAAACGCATTTCAATTCAATGTGAATGCCAAATATAATGTTGCACCTACTTATGAACAGAAAATAATTCAACTAAATCAGCTTGACATAGCTGTGTCTGAACAAGATTTATTCCAAGTCAAAGTACCAAATCCGTTTGACCATTACTTAAACCCTCCAATAACAGATGACTCAACTGCAAGAAAGTGGTCTTTAAGTCCACTACAGATGTTTCAAAACCAACTCAACTTTGCAATACTATGTTCAACTACAGGCTGTGGTGTTTCATTCACAGATCATTTGAATCACTCAAACAAACTGATTAGGTCTGTCTACCGTTTCCATGTTTATTACCAGCTTAGACGTATTCTGTCAGAACTTCATACACCACTGCCCACTGAATCCAGTTTCAACAGGTTTAACAACCCCATGGATATGAAAGCATTTGAACGCATCTGTAATGAATTTAACATAAGCACTAAGTATGACTTCACACAAAAACTTGATGATCACCACGGCATGGGCACATTGTATTATGCTATGAGTCACAGACAATACCCTCAAGATTATTACTCTGGTTACACTTCATTCTCATCAAAATCACAAGTCTGGATAGGTTCCATTGAACAGAAACAGTCTAACGCCTGGACTACATTTATTTTAGATAAAACTGACGGGTTTACTCAAGCAGGAGTTGAGCGCGTAAATGAGTCAATCAGAACATATGTCTGGTGTTTACTAGGAGCACAATCACTAACAAAAACAAACATTTTGAATGGAAGTGGTAAATTTGAAGCACAAAAACAGTTTCTTGCAAATCTTGAAGATTCAATCAACTCAACAGTCGATCTCCCATCAAGCATACAACGCTACCAAGACGTTTTAAGATATGCCAGATCAAAAGTTGACTTTGTAGTTGGCATCGGGTTATACATGTTACCATCTGACCTTCAACTCCAAATGGGTACAATAACAAATTATAATAATGAAATCATTGTTGCAGGTGTTGGTCAAAAACTCGGTCTCAATCAATCTGTAAACTTAGGAGCAACAACCACACATGTACAGTCATTAAAATCATTACAGACGGTAACACCCCCGGCCCCGGCCCCAACACCGGCACCCATACAACCAGTACAGTCAACCCTGGACACACATGAGTCAGAAAGAACTGCATTGGTAATAGGTCTAACAGGGTTAGGGGTTTTACTTCTTTATCTGTTTCATTAAATAACCCACCATCAACCCTCCTACTGCAACCAAAAAGACCCACACATGCTCTGCCATAAACCCCACTGCCTTTGCCGCTGTACTAATCAGCCAACTGACAACAGTGCCAATTATGCCAGGCAACGCGTCTACTGCTTTCACAGCCAATTTCTTAAGCAAGTCTGATATGTGAGACAACTGTTTTTTTACCCACGACTGTAAATCTTTTGGGTCTGTTGGAGTCGGCGGGCCCGGGGTTGGTGGTGCACCCCCACCACTACCGGAGACAGCTAACACAACAGTACTGATAATAAACCCAAGAGCAGTAATTAAACTAGCAATTGTAATACCCTGTTCTCTGAAAAGTGTTTTTAGTCTCTCAGCCAGAGTAGTGTCTTCGTGAAGTATTTTCTGAATAGTTTCTCTAATTCTGTTGACCTGTGATTTCAGTTTTTGTCTTCCAATACTAATCACTTCTAATCGTCCAGATCTTTCTATCTGCAAATCATTTAATCTGTGCTGTATTCTTTCTTTTATTTCTGTGTCAAGATTTCCATTGTCTGCTGTAGCCAATTTCTCTTTTTCACGTTCTATGTGTTTATCAAGCTCACCTAGTTTGGCAAGATTATTAACCATCTCACCTCTTATTGTCTGCAGTGATTTATCCAATCCCATAATCTCCCTCATTGACAAAGGTGGGTCATCTATTGTTTTCATAGCATCATTTATTTGTCCTTCAGTAAATGAAGTTTCTTGTATCACTGTGTTTGCTATTTCTGGTAGGCTTGTTACAGGTGCCATTTCAATTTGTTGCCCTGTTGGCAACTTTGTTTGCGTGTCGTGAAGAACACTAGCCAGTCTTGGCGTGACAGGAGACCCTCCAATTCCAAGTTGACGCAAGGCACCAACACCACCTTCATTTTTGATTGTACTTAAAGCCCTAAACCTACTAGGGTCTTTTTTGTTAGTCAATAGTACTTTTCCTTTGTCAACAGTGTTTAAATATAAATGACCCTTGCCATCAAGTTCAAACTGATTAGGGTCTATGTTGTCTGGACGGCCACCAACATGATCATAAAACGAGTTCACTTTGGTTTCTAAAAGTTCGTGACGTAAACTGTAAATATTTCTTGTACCAGTCATATCTGCAATATCTGTCATATCTGTTGTATTACCAAAATCATACGTGTCATCCATTTCAAAATCTTCATGATTAAATCCTCCCGCTGCCATTGTTTTATTAATTTATTATTTTTTATTGTGCATAATAAAAATGACACAGTCTTACGGATCAAAGTTAGACCCATACAGAAAACTACGTGAGCCTCTGGGTGTTAAGGGCATAAGACAATCAATCGTCATCACAAACAATCCAAGTACCATAGACCAGAACCAAACACTTACAGTTAAGTTTCCAAACCTAGGTCCCAGTGACGTTATTGTTCCTGGCACTGCATGCCTAGCATTTAATATTGAACTATCATCAGACGCGGATGTAAACAGAACACTAGTTAACAATCTTGGTAGAGCAATTGTTAGAACTATTAAAGTAAAACTTGAAGGACAGGAAGTGTTTAGTCTTGACGACTCAGATGTATTTTACTGTTACAAAGACCTTTGGCTCACAAGAGAAGAACGAGAAGATCGTATTTATCAAGGCATACAGCCAGATAATGTTGGTAAACTTCGAATTAATGCCGGAGACAAAACAACTACTGGGGTACCAAAGGAAGTTATTATAGCTGAAACATATGGAACCAGATTTTACATTCCACTTGAGTTTGAAATCCTAACAGCTCATCTGCCTTATTATCAAGGGGCACTGAATGACCGTCTGAGCTTTGAACTAACTTTCAATGACTACTCCAAAGTTATAAAATCATCTGCCACAGATGCAACATACAAGATCTCTAACATTTCCTTGGAATATGAAATTGTTACACACACTGATCTAGCCAGACTCATTCAAAATCAGTATCAGTCAAGACTGCCAATTTATTATGACAGGGTGATTAGACATAGTTTAATGCAAAAAGACAAGAGTGACCCAATGTGGAACATAAACTTAAACACACCTGCCAGGTCACTGAAAGGTATTTTTATGTTGTTTGTTGAACCAGCAGATCCATATAAACGGGATTCAGAAAAATTCTACAATCCTAAGATTACACATTTGTCCTGTACAATTGAAGGCCGCCCTAATCAAGTGTACGCGTCTGGAATGTTACCATATCAGCACTATGATGAGATCACAAAGTATTTTGCGGGTGGAAGGATTAGAGATAAACCAGCAAACATTGCGTGTAAAGATCTACATCTGTATGACGTTAGGATCGGTCAATACCTGACAAACAAGTATGCACTGTGGCTAGACCTTCGCAGTACAGACGACGATTATCTTCATGGGTCAGGTCGAACTGTCGAGAACGGTAGTGATGGAATAACAATTCAGATACAAAAGAAGGTTGAAAAAGCTGAAGCCATTAACATATATTTGTACCTGATATATGACGCACAACTCAATATACAAGACAGTAGACTGAGTGGACACATATATTAAAATTATATTGTGTATTAAAATGAACCTGAGCTTAATGACCCTTGACCCACACTGTGGATTGTTTGTTGGTGCCACAGGGTGTGGGAAAACTGAATTTGTTCTTAACCTATTACAAACAAGATACATACACCACTTTGAAAACATTGTCATATTTTGTCCTACGATCAAACACAACAAAGCTTATCACAACCGTTTATTCATTTGGACTGACAACAACATATACTTAGTCGACCCTGAGAAAAAACTGAATGACTACCTACAATATTTTTACAAGCAATTTGAAGGACAGCCAACATTGTTTATTGTTGATGACTGTTCAGCAGAGAAAGACATTGTCAAGAAGAGAAACACTCTAGCAGAACTTGCCTTCAGTGGCAGACACGCAAATGTCAGTGTATGGATTCTCACTCAAAAATATAATGCTGTTCTGAAAGATTTTCGAGAGCAGTTAAAGTTTATCTGTTTGTTTTACTGCAAGGATCGTGACAGCTTTGAAGACTGTCTCAGAGAAAATGATGTCATACCAAATAAGCATGAACGTGATGATGTGAAAAATAAACTGAAATCAACTAAGCATCTAAAGCTCATTTTAAAGACAGATCAGCCCACAGGGTATGGGTTAGTAAATTAATTTTTGTTTTTTTTAAAATAACAATATAAATGAACCCTGATGAAATCCTTCTATTGAATGATATCAATGCTGTAGAGAACAAAGACATAGACTCGAAAAAACAGCGTCTTTTGTCTGTGATTGTCTCAGGCAAATCAAAGACTTATCTCGGGAAACAATATACAACAGAGGATATTGAATCTCTTACCTCTGACGAGCTAATCAAGCTTCATTCTAAATATGAAAACCACATTGCTTCACTAATGACTCGTGATTTGAGTCGATCTCTTGTATGCCTATACACAAAAGCAGTGAGTCACTTTCTACCTGTGGATAGTGACAGCCTATCACACGACCTTGAAAGCAATCCTATTGTTTCAAGTTCAATTGGCAAATTAGCATGTGTCATGTTTTACAAGTTTGGAAATTACCTTGCACCTGTCGTAACATTACTAGTTACTGGGAGCCATATTGATTTCTCAAAAATAAATTTTACTGCAGAAGAAAATGGACGAAACCCAGACGACTCCACAACCGAACCCCAGTCCAGTTTTGACACAGGTTCAAACTGTGACGAAGACTAAAAGTCCAGGCAGGGTTGAGGCTGGAAAAAGATTAGCTGAATATAATAGGCAAAAAAAATTACAGCTTAAGGCACAAACAGAAAAGACTCATGTAACTGATCCACCGTCAGGATCGTCAGGACCTGTGTCAGTACCGTCAGGGCCGTCACTCCCTCATCAAAGTGAGAGACAAACAACCCAGTCTAACCCCGACCCTGACCCTGACCCCGAACCTCAAACAACAAAATATATAGTTGCCGGATTTGTTGTCGGATTTGGTTACGTAGGTTATCAATTATACAAAAAATACAAACCACAGACTCGTACAGTGACCAGAAAATCAGACACTCCAAAAACAAAACCAGAAGTCGCCACATTACCAGTAACACCCAAAGCCATTGACCCATTTTATATGCAGTAAATAAAAATATTATTTTAATTTTTCTTGCCTTAGAAAATGAACGACTCAAAAAATTGAATGAACCTTGTGTATCACTCTGCCGTAATCAGTGGATTAGCAGTAGCTTATTCTATGCTGGGAAAAAGTCTACTCAAAATGAAATCAGCAGACCTCAGTAGACTTGACTTTGAAGACAGTGCTAAGCTAATTGTAGTTGTCACAGCGTCGATTGCGACAAAAGATTTTCTTGTCAAGCAGGGAATTATTCCTGAAAATGTTTCTATGTAAATAAAAATATTATGGCGACGATAGCTATTATGATAGGAGGTGCTATGGTTAATGCTCTGGCATTTAGTGGCTCTAATTATCTCTTTTCAAAAATGGGTAGAGAAGAATCTGCAGAAGAAATGAAACGTCACAATGAGGCATCAGAAAAACTTGCTCAAGCCCAGCAGGAATATGAAAAGAATAGAATTGAGAAACTTGATTTCATCAATGAAAAACTCAGGCTTGAAGGCCACGCACAACATACGTTTTCAAATACAGACGAAGCAATCAGGGAATACTATCTTGTCACAGGTGAAGACATGTCTATCCCGAAACCAAAACTAAGTGACTATTACAAACCAAGCACACAACAAAGAAATGGAGAGATAATCTTTGTTCTAGTGGGAATGACATTTGTTTATTTTACAGGAGTTTTCATTGCTAGAAAAAATGGCAGCCGAAAATAAACTATCGAAAATATATTACTCTCCATCAGGGTATTGGAAAGGAGCAACAGCTATTGAAAAATTACATGCCGCTGTGGGCGGAGATATAACACTCAATCAAGTCAAGCAATGGTTACAGAGACAGGCAATTTGGCAGATATATCTTCCTGCTCCAAGAAAGATAACAAGGCCTCATTGTGAGAACACTACCCCAAATGACACACACCAAATGGACCTCCTGTTCTTACCACATGATACAATAAGAAAGAAACGATACAAGTATGCATTAACTGTTGTTGACATTGCTTCAAGGTACAAAGACGCTGAACCAATATCTGACAAAACTGCTACCACAGTTGCGACTGCTTTATCAAGTATCTATAAAAGAGGTCCTTTAAGATACCCCAGACTTGTACAAGTTGATGATGGATCTGAATTTAAGGGCGCAGTTAATCAGTTATTTGCTAAGCATGGTGTACTGGTCAGACGAGGCATTCCAGGTGTGCACAGATCACAGGCAATTGTTGAAAACTTTAACAAACAGTTATCAGAAAGACTTTTCAGTTACCAGTATTCTAAGGAACTCATGCATGACACCCGTAACACGGAGTGGGTTAAGAGATTACCACATGTGATAAAAGCAATGAATAACGAAGGACACCCAAAGCCTGCTGATGCTATTAAATTGAAATCAATAACAGAGCCAAAAACAGGACCAACCCCAACCCCAACCCCGGCACCCGACACAAGTTTATTTACTAAACAGGTGAGATATCTATATCAGCCAGGGGAGGCTGAGAACGATGACAGACGCAGGGCAACAGACCCCATCTGGTCAACGTCCGTTCATAATATAAAAAAAATAATTCCCGGCGCAGACGCAACAATATATTATCTGTATGACCCTGCACCCCAGAGGGTATTTGTCAGAGAAGAATTACAGATTATTCCCTCAGACACCATTACTCATTTCAGTAACTAAGTCATCAATTAATTCATCAACCAGTTCATCACAAATGTCTTCAGATAACTTGAGCCTGTAATGTCCGGGTGCATAAGCTTTTTCCTTGGTGTGAAACACTCTTTTCGTGTCTCCAACTGCAAGTGATTTCTTATGTGTTTGAATCATTTCAAGATTATGTTTATTTGATCTCAGTGACTTGTTTGGATAATCAGGCATTAATGCACCATCTAACACTTGTTTGTAATGTTCATGACGTATGTCTTTATTTTTTATTGCTGTTTTTTTAATTCCTTTGGCTTTCGACTGACTACCCTTCTGGTGCAGTATAGAATACATTTTTGATCTCAGTCCAACGTACTCAACTATTGGCACACCATTTAGTTCATCTTTAAACTTCCCAGGCACTTTCTTGTTTTGTGTGCTGAACAGTGGATGGTCTTTAGGATAATCAGACGTGTCATACATGTGTAACTCTGTTTTCATGTCTTCATAAAAGTCTTCAGTACACACGTCAATGATCATAGAGTCAGTGTCAGTGTATAACAGACGGCAGTCAGGATACTTTGGTTTGAAGTAATCATAATAAAATTCAAGCATCAACAGTTTTGACAACTCAAGAATTGCCATACCAATGAATACTGGCTTGTCCAGTTTGACAATCTTTTTTTTGAGTGACACTGCATACAATGATGAATGAAACTCTTTATACCCTGTGTACTGAGGCTTACCTGTAAGTTTAATTGCACCCAATTCAGTTGTGACCAGTCTCACATCTTTTCTGTGATGAGGATTTTCCATTGTCTTGCCAAAACAGGCATTGTTCATAAGCTTAAAGAAGTCTTTGTCAAATGCAGTGTTGCCGTCTCTGGCACGGAGGGTTGTGTTCTTCATTATGTAATCTTTCATGAAAGCACTCTGATCAAATTGAATTCCTCTGTGAACTTTCTTTAGTACTAACCCGTGTCTGATGTAAAACTGTAACAAGCGATAGTGACAAACGTAATTGAATTTGTCATTTAGATTTGGTACAAGTTTAGTGTCTTCTTTTTTCCCTGTCATACTCATTTTCTCAACAGCTAATGGATAATCATTATGGTAATCGTGTAGATGGTGTGGATACTCCAGGTCGACTTCAAAGATCCAACCCTTCGCGTCGTTTCGGTCAAGATTCATAATATTGTTTGTTAACCCTGACTCTGTTACATCATACTGTGACAAATCATACAGACAAAAGTTTTTCAAGGGCAATAACTCACACATTGCCCAGCCATAAAGGTTATTAGCGTCCAAGTACGTAATGAATGACCTTGACCTTGAGAGGTCAAACCCAAGGTCAAGGTCACCATGGGCGTCCAGATATTTGTTGTTGGCTCTGGCATAATTGTTCGCTGCAATACTAATCCCTCCTCTCAATCCACGTTCCACCATTTCACCCATCGTACGATCAGACAACAGGTCTATAGATATCTTACTGGATTTTAAAAATGCATCCCACGTCATGCCAGGACTAGTTATGTAACAAGCCGGGTCAAGCTTGTAGTGTAACAACCCCTTTTCACGGTAACTTTCAAATACGTCTGCTAGCAAGCAAACGTCAGCTTTCAAGTACTGATCATGGTAGTCACCAATTGTCTGACATCCTAATTTACCCCACGCATCAAGAGCGTGTTGGTATTCAGAGTCAGAAATACCTTTTCCAGTTAGTGTGGAATAAAATTTCTCTTTTGGTGGCAGTCTTGTTTCCTCAAACACAACCCAGTGATCAATGTACTCATATGGATAGACACCTTTCTTAATCAAGTCTGGTTCAAAATATTTACTCGTTATTGGATACTCGGTCAGTCCTTCTGCAAGACTAGCCAATCCTAAAGACAAATGTTGCATGGAGTCATAAAATGCTAATTTGTCTAACCTAAAAGTTAAGTATTTCTCAGTTGTCTGGGCAATGCAACTTATGTTTTTGTAAGACTCATCCACAGCCTGCATGATAATGTGTGAATCATATCCCTTTAGATTGTGAAAAAAGATTGGCAGTTTGTATGTCTTTGGATCTGTTTTTAATAACAAGTTACAATTGTTATGTGCAGCACCCCTGTAACGCCCAGTTATGTGATCGTGGTCACGAACTTTATCACCCTGGAGGGCTTGTTCACAAATCCAACACGTCTCAGCTGTATCAAATTTCAGTTTGTCTTCTTCTGTCATCACCAAAGGCATCTGACATGTTGTGAGATACTGTACTACCTGACTATACAGATGTCTCATTTCTGTTAAAAACAAACATGCTGCATTTTCACCTCTGTAGATAACAGGTTCTGAATGAAGACCGTCTTGACCTAACAATAATGTATCCAAAAGAACACACCACTTGGTCACTCAATTTTATAGTCTTTGGTAATGACTCTGGAACAGGACCTTCATACGGAACAACCAGTGATTCAAAATCTGCATACACTACAAACGGCAACTTTTGCTGATTCCCATAGTTCTTAAAATACACTTGACTACCAGGATCTGGGTACTTAAGTACAGTTTGTATGTCATCAGCTGACCTACAATGCAGGACGTGTTTATGTGCCACTGCAATAGAAGAAAACCTCTGTAAACATCTATTACAAAATTCCTGTTTGCCCTTGTGTTTTGTTGTATGATTATGAATTAGACGTGACATATTCCTAATAATTGTGTAGTGAAAGTTATTGTCATCGCCGATTAATAACATGTCAACATGTTTATCTTCTGACTGACCATAGGTTGGTGCCAGTGGTGATACTCTAATTGGTTGCAACTTGTTCTCAGATTCATTATCCCACACAAACACATTCACAGATATACCAGGATTTAGTTTTTCAAACAAATCTATGTCCTCTATTTTAACAGGGAACTCAATGCCACTAAAATCGAGTTCCTTTACAAATTTGGTGTAGTTAGAAACACGTTCAGGTTTTATTTTTTACAAAGTGTAGTTTAGCAAGCACACACCACATAAAACAATAGTTGTCATTGTTCTGTATGTTGACGACAGCCTTTTTGTTTACTACTTCTGTTGGCAGTGGCAACCATGCTTTACCTAATATAGGATGATACCTAGACTGCTTTAGTTGTAGTTCATGTACATGTCCTTCGTGCCAACCAGACCCCTTCATTCTTGCACTGTCAATCGCCTGGAGAAAGTCTGGTAATAGTCTGTCTCTAAACACGTTCTCCAATTCTCTTCTTGTGTTAACAGTGTGTTGTCTTGTTGATATATACGATACAATTATCTCACCGCCCATTCTAGTGAATTCGATTTTCGCAACAATCTGAATCTTAACACTGCCTGTCAGAAGATTTTGTTGTATGACAGAAAAAGAGTTTTCTATTGATTTGTAAACATTATTAGTATTGGTTATGGGTAAGTTTGTTGTGTGAAACACGTTTCTTAAACCAGATGAGCCAGGGTTTGATGGGTCAGGGCTTTGAGCATTGTCCGTCATTTTTATTTGTCCGTCAAAATAATAAATGAAAAAAAAATTATCACTGTCACACCATATGTAATACTGTATTATCGGTAGTTATGATAAACAAGTCAACTACTTTCCTGGTGTTTGTCTTGAAGTCTTGTCCTGCAGGTGTAATATCACTTTATTAAATGTAACACTTTCAATGTAACAATGTAGTTTTCTTAATTGAACAAATATGTCATTACACAATACCTCAAACCAACGCAAGTGGCCACTGTTAGCATTATAAACTTTAAAAGCATTTGTCTTAAGATCAACAGTCTCATAATCATAACCTGGTAATCCATCTGAATATTCCAAAGTAACATTATATGTCGTGTATATCCTTATTGACGGTGTTGAGAGTTTAAAGCTGGGTCCAAACACACGTGATTTTAAGTCAGTAAAGTGCATAACATCTTTGAAGCAGTGTGTAACATCAAACACTTGGGTTTGTCCGTCTGTCATTTTTATTAGACAAACAAAAGAATAAATGAAAAAATATTACTGCTACCACAGTAAATATATTATCTATTTTCTGCACATGGGACATAATCACTTAAAAAAGTCAACCACAGACAACCACTAAACAGGATTTGTCTCCCATAGACTTATATGCACACCCACAGATTAAAAAAACAACTTCACCACTCTGACTGGTGTAAGGCTAGTGTGTGTGTGTGTGTGTGTGTGTGTGTGTGTGTGTGTGTGTGTGAGAGAGAGAGAGAGAGAGAGAGAGAGAGAGAGAGAGAGAGAGAGAGAGAGAGAGAGAGAGAGACCACCATTTGATTTCACAGACATGAGTACATTAAGCCCACTTGAAATCACCCCTTCTTTAAAATCATGATGTTTCCCTGTTGACTTTTGACATCACTTAGTGATTTAAAAGGCTGTATTTATGAAAGGCTTTTGACGGCTGAGGGCCTTTCAAAAGCACAAACCCCACCCGGGTCTGCCCTGGGGAACTTGGGTGGGGTTAGGTACTTTTTAGTTCCCAGGGTCACCCTGGTCAGCCCCACAGGGTGGGTTTTTCTCTCTATTCTGGGGCATGTGTTTCTGTCTACCCTTTGCCCATTCACCTGTATTTGCCTTTTAAAAACTCTCCCTACTGTCTGCACTGCCTGTAGCTCTTGATATTGGATGTGTGTTGCTAAATGGTCTTAGCTTTATTTAGCCCCATGTGTTAGGTTTATTTAACGTATTTGACCGGCTGGCGACATACATTCAATGTTCTGTTTTTTTTTTTTTTTCACAAGCAGTGCAGGCACGTCCTGAGAAAGCCTTGTTGCTGTCGGGACGTTAAGCAATGTACAATCAATGTACAATCAAAAGCACAGTCCCGTTGCGGCTTGTGCCCGAATTGAAAAGAAATGGAATGCCGCCGCTATTGAAAAGCGCGGTGTGAGGGCAACACAAAAGGCGATCAACCGTGACACTAGCCGGCAGCTCAGGCTTACGGTAAAATTGTACTGACATGAGTGTCTGTAAGTGTGTTTGTAAGTGAGTGTGTCTGTTTGTTTATGTGTCTGTTTGTTTGTTTGTGTGTGTCTGTGTGTGCGCTAGTGTGCGTGCGTGCGCGTGTGCGCGCGTGCGTGCGTGCGCACGCGTGCGTGCGTGCGCGTGTGCGTGCGTGCGTGCGTGCGTGTGTGCGCGTGTGCGATTACATGGCATGCGTGTGACTGAGGGCTCTTGCAACTTCTTGCCGCAACTGAAAATCAACAACACACATACAGAACCCCCAGCTCACAAAACTTGCTCGACAAGTCTGGTCGGGTAGCATAAGACTCGTCAGGCTTGTTCCTAATTTAGATATGCATAACATTTTGGAAAGACCAAGATCGATTTTAGGATCAGGTTTTGCCGGATCGGTCTTATTCTTGCCGGTTAGTGTTAAAATGACCGAATGTGTTATAATTTATTCATTGGACCATTAGCCGGTTGAGATGATGACGTCAGCTCTGTCATACTGGTAAGTTGTGTATGCATGTCTGTGTTGTTTGGGTGTTAGTGAGTGTGTGTGTGTGTGTGTGTGTTTTAAAAGTTCCACTTGGTCCCGACCTGACCAGGGTGCTGGTTGCGCAGATAAAGCCAGTAGCAACAGACGGTGTATAGAAACGCAAAGGCTTTTGTCCACGTATGAGTTGATTCAAAGCCGCGTCGTGTACATGAATGCACTTCTGATTTTTGTAGTCAAGTCAATTGAAATCTGACTGCATAGAATTCTAAAGATATGTTATGAACAGAAATTATACATATATGAGTACTGTGTGTACACAGTGAGAGTTATGCGTCTGTTAGTTCCCCAGAAATCGAAAATGTTGTGAAACGGAGCTCATGTGAATCTGTGAATCTAGACCTCAATGTACAGTGGTAGACAAGATTTAAAAGGCCTGTGATAAAAAGTGTTATCTGTGTCATTTTAAATCAGTGACACAGTCAATAACAAGGTATTATGCTCGAGCTGTGTCAACACAGGGCTGTCCCCTTTCTAAAGACCCTCTCTTGTCAAGCGTAGCATGAAAGAAATGGGGACAGTGTACTGAATTGTATGCATAAACGTCTACTGTAAAAGGGTAGGCTAGCTAACAGAAAAATCTGTTCCTCATAAATCGTCTCTGTCAGTATATACCAAATGAAATGTTATTTTATGTAGAAGGTGTGTGTGTGTCTGTCTGAGCGTGTGTGTATATGTGTGAGTGTACGTGTTTGTTTATTCATGTGTTTGTGTGCATGTACGTGTATGTTTATTCATGTGTTTGTGTGTGTGTACGTGTATGTGTGTGTCAGTGCGTGTGTGTGTGTGTTTGCGTATGCAACGTGGTGTAATGCTCAGAAATTTAACTCACTTTCAGTCCTGTTTAAGTGAATAACGCAGTCAATATTGTTTTATCATAACAAGCTGTTATGCTCGAGAAAGGCTTTTGTCCATGCATGGGCTGATTCAAAAAGCAGTGTACGTGAGCACTCATGTATTCAAGTCAGTATATGCGTGTTTATGTTAGTATGTACGTACGTGCGTGTGCATGTGCGTGTGTGTGTTTATGTGTTGGTATGTGTGTGTGTGTGTGTGTGTGTGTCTGTGTATGTTTGCTTGTGTATATAACTTGTATGACAATCTGGCACTGCCCATGAATTATCTTGGTCTGCAACTGGCGTGTCTGTGTGTGTGCGTGTATGTTTTGTTATGAACAGAGCCGTGCTTAAACAGAGCCAATTCAATAAAGTTAGCACTGAGCTGTCCCCTGTCACGCGTGACCTGTGAATGGCGCTGTGAAAGAGGGCTTGTCATTGAGTCTTGTCATGCGTGAACTGAAATGTTATGTGCGGGACAGAGCATGTGAGTTTTTCAGAAATCGTCTCAGTCAGTTTTGAGAGACAAAGAAGAGTAATTTTCTAATTATTGGGTGTGTAAAAAGTTATTAGTCTATTATAAAGTGAACTATCAGGTTTTGGTTTGATTTAAGAAAAACGGCAGTGTGGACCTTAATGACCGTAATTAGTAATTAATTAAGGTCAATAGGTGTTGTCAGAGACAATAGTTATAGAGAGAGAACAATAGAGTCCCGTAAGATAATCAGATCAATAAGGCCACATCAGTCATACTCATCACTTTTTTAAAATCAAAGGGTTGATTCAGAATTAACGGGGGTAAAATTGGGGTCAAAATTTTGATATTAAAAAATGATGTAAATTAATGACTGATGCGGCTCTATTGAATTCATTGTCTATCGGGACTCTATTGTTCTCTCTCTCTAGTTCCACCCCAGAAATCATTCAAGCAACGATTTTTGATCAGCTGACAACCCGCGATTATTACGGCAGATCCCCCACCCCCACCTAAATAATTAATGCTGCCATTGACTGCTTTAAACAAAGGCTGATTAAAATATCAACAGTCACAGCCTTACCGTCTTCAATGTAATCACTCACTGCGCACACACAACACAACTTACAAATAACACGCAGGCTAGTCAGGCCACCAGACACCTTGGAATGTCTGTGTCATTGTTCTCAGTCAGGTTTTTTTACAGGGTAGGTTGCACTTTCCAATACAGTTAAACCTGTCTTCGTTTAGACAGGCACACTCAAATATACGCGGCACACGCAGTACACGCGGCACATAGGCGGAACATACACGGCGCACGCGGCGCAAACGCCATACTCAAAATACGTAGCATAGTGCGACACATGCTGTAGGCAAAAAGTATGTGATCAAACATCTGCAGTCAAGGTCTGATGTTTGGTTAACTAAAAAGCTTTGACACAGTGTCAGTGAATCAGTCACAGCAAACACAAATTTCAGTTTTGTTTGACCTATAAAAAACTTTTTTGTCACAGCAGAGAAGGTTTGACCCAGAAAAACATTTTGGTCACAGTGGTTCCAGTGTGACAGTAATGAAGCCAAACGAGTTGCGCCCTTTGCCAAAATCTGCTATGTCATTTTTGCCACGTAGTCTGAAATGCGTCATGTCATTTCCGCCACGTCACCCATGACATGTTGTGTATGCTTAGTCATTTCCGCCACGTCACCCATGGCACGGTCCATAACCTTGTTTATATGTTTTACGTTTGTATTGTCTTGTCCTAAATGGTGTTTGTCTTCATTTTGACTGTTAGGGTTTTTTACTGCAAGTTTTAGTCGGCATACCCTGTCTGATACAGCGGGAGCCATAAATACCTACCAGGTATTCTGATGGGACCTTACAGGTCAAAATGGCTCACAGGCAGGTACTTCAATTACACACCATAGTTTGAAAACACATAACGGCGTCCGCTTTTAAGAGACACACCACACTAACAGAGAGGTGAACAAAGCCGCTTCCGGTATTTAGTGACATGCATCAGTAGTTTTCATTATCAGAGATAGACAGAATGAGATACATAAACCACCTCATTGTTTTTTAATATCAGAGATAGGCAGAATGGGACCTTTAAACAACCTCAATTACTTTTTAACTGAGTTCAGCCTTAAAACATGTTTTATAATCGTTAAAAAAACATTTCTCAACTAAAAGCACAATGTATTTTGAGAAAATAATTACAGCTTTATTTTAAAAACAATACATTCTCAAGATGAAAAATAAGTAATTTATAAGAACAAGATAAGGTAACCTATAAGTAACTTTCAACTGGTAAGTAACTTCAAAGTTATCTTCACATGTTCTTATAAATTAGTTGACATAAGTTCTTGTAAGTGACTTAAAATAAGAACTTATAAGAACCTAAACATAACAACTTACAAGTTCTTGACTCAAGTCAACAACTTACTCGGACAGATTTGGCAAGTTACAAGGACAATAAAAAAAATCTTTTTTTCTCAATAGTACTCTGGTGGTGGGGCAGATGGCGTCAAATGGGTAGGCGTGAAAGGCATGACATCTCTTTGCAAAATTTATTTCAGAATTAATGAATGATTACCAAAACTGATATTTACTTGTTTAAAAGTCCTTGAACTTTTTTCATAGTTTCTTCCACCCCTATTTTTTTTTTCCTTCCTCTAAAAAAGATTGCTTTAGCTCTTCAGCATTCATGAGTTGACTACGCATCTTATTTCTGTATTTCAGATTTCTGTTGTTTGTAATTGGCCAAATCATCCTGCATTCTCTTAAATTCGTGATCGTCAATTTTATTATCATCTAAAGCCTTACTGATAATAAGTTTCATACTGCTCAACTTAGCTCCAGCGAGCGTACTCAATGCTTCATGCTTCTGCAACTTTGTATGAAATCTTTTGTTAAGGGCTTCCATACCAAAGCATGCCAGGCTTGTGGCAAGGCCAACACCTTCAATAGCAATTCCTATGACACTTCCCACTCCCGTTGCAAAGAGAGCTATACCTCCTACAGATAATCCGGCTGAAACCACACCCATGGCCATTGATGTGTTGTGTACAGAATTGAAAACTGTTTTGTAACGTTGTTTACACCTTGAGTATTTTGCTTGTTCTCCTTCCAAATACTTCAACGCTTCAGTAATATTCATTAAACAGAATGAGTCTGCCTGTAATGTTTCATCACGCACAATAGGTTCAGGTGGTATTTGCGGATACAGTGGTGGCATTTTTTATGGCAAATATTTGTTTATTTTATTTAATCTTCTAATTTATTTTGCAACTCATCAAAGGTATACAATTTGCTAGCGTAATAAAATGAAACAAGATCTATGTGTTCCAGGTTTATGAAACTTAGACGAACAAAAATTTGTTTATCGATCACTACCTTAACAGCGGGGATACTACTTGAAACTTCAAAATCTGTGTTGATTTTTCTAATAGCAATAACAACCTTTATTGACTCTGCTACTGCGCTATCCCATGTAAGTTTGATTCCCTGTGCGATATCTGCTTCTTTCACAGCATCCACAGATCTCATGAGAATTTCAAAAACTATTGTCGCTTCTGTATCTATGGTAAAATTTGCTGGTACAAACGAAATAGAAGTATCTGTTCTACCCTTCTATTTGTAAGAAAATACCTTCATTTTCCATACTCTTGAAGTTTTAGTTTTTCTCTATTGGTTTCTGCAAAATAGCTTGGCACAAGACTTACAAGCATTGGCTCAGAGTTAACAACTTTTCTAAATACTAAGGCTCCTTCATCAGTAAAATAAACATAAGGACTGATAAAAACAAACTTTACCTCCCATACAATAGGAATAGGTGCAAGCGGAACAAGGGTAGGAATAATTACCCACTTATTACCCACATGTTTTAAGCTGTAGATCACATTACTTACAGGAGTAGGAACAGTAACATCATGAAGTTGACTAAGTTTAGGAAACTGTCTCTCAGCGCCATCTTTTACATCATTAATTACCTTTCGTTTGTACAATCCAACGGAAACAAGTTCAAGGCCATACACCTCTCCTACCTCACCTTCTTTATCAAAATCTTGCATGTCAGCCAAATCTTTCAACTCTATTGATGGACATGCAACTGGTACAATTCTTGGCTTTGGACCAAGACAGCTCATTTTTTTTATTTTAGCAAAAATAAAATTTATTTAACTTCCAACACAACATAAAAATCATGCATTACAACTGGTTTGTCATCCTGATTAGTTACATATAAGCACAATGATTCAAAGAAACTTGTACCTAATTTTTTAAACTGTGAATTAGGAAATCTAACAACTACATTTTCACAATAAGGAGCAGTTCCAGTCGACACACATTTCAACAATGTCGAAGGCTTTCCATTGTGAACCTTATCAGTAGTGCTTAGTTCTTTCAAATGAACATTTAGCACTGTGTGTACTGACAAATGAACAGGATATCTGCCAGTTATTCTTGCTTTTTTTGGTGATAGTAGACGTCCGTCTGACGGTGTCCAATCTTCATCTGGATGTATAATTTTTTTTACCTAAAAAACCAAGTAATAATAAAAGACTATTTGATAAAAAAAAAATGACCACTTTTTGGAAATTCAATTGTAACAAGTAAATTAGCTGGGTTTAAAGTTGCTTTAATTTTAAATTCATTTTGAAGCCATTCAGCTAAAGTACAAAAGTCATAATACCCAGCTCGTAAAATATCGCCCTTCTCAATACCATCGAGAGTTCCACTTACAGAATAATTTTTATCATCTGTTACATTAAACCACTTTACAGTGTAAAACATTTCATGGATAGCTACAGCCTTGCTACCATCACGATTATCAATCCCATTAGTTAACCACACTGGTTTGCTTGTGTCAATATTTGATAAGGTTATAAAAATTTTTTATTATCACATAAAAAAGAACAATGGAATTTAAATCACCAACAATTGCCATTGTAAATGCATTTCAATTTAACGTGGATGCCAAGTATAATGTTGCGCCTACTTATGACCAAAAAATAATTCAACTAAATGAGCTTGATATAGCTTTGTCCTAAGGAGATTTATTTCAAGTGAAAGTACCCAACCCTTATGATCATTACCTAAACCCACCAATTACAGATGATGCAACTGCAAGAAAGTGGTCCTCAAGCCCACTACAGATGTTTCAAAACCAACTTAACTTTGCTATACTATGCTCAACTACAGGCTGTGGCGTTTCTTTTACAGACCATTTGAATCACCCAAACAAACTGATTAAGTCTGTCTATCGTTTCCACACGTATTACCAGCTTAGAAGAATACTGTCAGAACTGCATACCCCACTGCCTACTGAATCTAGTTTTAACCAATTTAACAACCCCATGGATATGAAAGCATTTGAACGCATCTGTAATGAATTTAACATCAGTACAAAGTATGACTTTACACAAAAACTTGATGATCACAAAGGCATGGGAACATTATATTATGCTATGAGTCACAGACAATATCCGCAAGATTACTGGCCTCCCTACTCTTCATTCTCATCAAAATCTGAAGTGTGGTTAGGCTCAATAGAGCAGAAACAGTCTAATGCCTGGACCACATTTGTGTTAGACAGGAGTGATGGGTTTACTCAAGCAGGAGTCGAACGCATTAATGAGTCTATCAGAATGTTTGTGTGGTGTATTCTAGGAGCACAAGCTCAAACAAAATCAAACATCTTAAACGGTAGTGGGAAATTTGAAGCACAAAAACAGTTTCTTGCAAACCTTGAAGATTCAATTAATTCAGTGGTTGATCTCCCATCAAGCATACAGCGCTACCAAGATGTTCTCAGATATGCTAGATCGAAAGTTGACTTTGTAGTTGGCATCGGGCTATACATGTTGCCATCAGACCTTCAACTTCAAATGGGTACAATAATAAATTATAATAATGAAATAATTGTTGCTGGGTGTGATCAAAAATTAGGACTCAATCAATCTGTAAACTTGAGCCCAACAACCACACACCTACAACCATTAAAACCATTAATATCACCAGTAACGTTAGTAACATCATCATCACCTGTACAGACAGTAACACAAGTAATGTCAGTAACAGCCCCAGCATCGGCACCGACACCTGCACTGGCACCAGCACCAGCACAGCCAGTAACACCAGCACCAAACATACATGAGTCAGAGAGAACTGCATTGGTAATTGGCCTTACTGGATTAGGAATATTACTTCTTTACCTGTTTCATTAAATAACCCACTATTAATCCTCCTACTGTCACCAAAAAGACCCACACATGTTCCGCCATAAACCCTACTACCTTTGCTGCTGTACTGATCAACCAACTGACAACACTCCCTATTATACCACCGCCGTGAGATGGCCTTAGTCGCCTGCTCGGCGTTAAACCCAAATAACTAACTAACCTATTATACCAGGCAAAGCATCCATTGCTTTTACAGCTAATTTCTGAAGCAAGTCTGATATATGAGACAACTGTTTTTTACCCACGCCTGTAAATCTTTTGGGTCTGATGGAACTGGAGGAGCTGGAGGGCCGGAGCGCTACCCCCTGGTCCTCCCGTTACAGCTAATACTACAGTACTTATACCTGCCATCGCTGAAGACCACCTCCCAGAGGGCCAGTGTGGCTTCAGAGCCAACAGGAGTACCACCGACATGGTCTTTGTGCTGAGACAGCTTCAGGAGAAGTGCCGCGAGCAGAACAAAGGGCTGTACGTAACGTTTGTCGACCTAACAAAAGCGTTTGACACTGTGAGCAGGCAAGGTATGTGACAGATCCTGGAGCGACTAGGCTGTCCCCCAAAGTTCCTCAACATGATCGTCCAGCTCCACGAGGACCAGCAAGGCCAGGTCAGACTAAACAGTGACCTCTCAGAACCATTCCCCATTCGCAACGGCGTAAAGCAAGGCTGCGTGCTGGCACCGACCCTCTTCACCATCTTCTTCAGCATGATGTTGAAGCAGGCCACAGTGGACCTCGACGATGACGACGCAGTGTACATCAGGTATCGTCTCGATAGCAGCCTGTTCAACCTCAGACGACTGCAGGTCCACATGAAAACCCTAGACCAACTGATTCGTGAGCTGCTCTTTGCTGATGACGCTGCCCTCGTTGCACACACAGAGAGAGCCTTGCAGCGCATCACGTCCTGCTTCGCAGATGCCGCCCAGCTCTTTGGACTTGAGGTCAGTCTGAAAAAGACAGAGGTCCTTCATCAGCCAGCACCCAAGGAAGAGCATCGCCCTCCCCACATCACTATCGGCGAGTCCTAACTGAAGTCTGTACACCAGTTTACCTACCTCGGCTGCATCATCACGTCAGACGCCAAGCTGGACAAGGAGCTGGACAACAGGCTGGCAAAAGCGAACAGTGCTTTCGGGGGACTATTCAAGCGGGTGTGGCACAATCAACAGCTGAAAAAAGGCACTAAGATCAGCGTGTACAGAGCTGTCGTCCTCACCACCCTGCTGTATGGTTCCGAGTCCTGGGCCCTCTACCGTTGCCAACTACGACTCCTCGAACGCTTTCACCAGCGCTGCCTGCGTACCATCCTCAGCATTCACTGGAGTGACTATGTCACCAACGTCGAGGTCCTTGAACAGGCGGAAACTTTGAGCATCGAGGCTTTGTTGCTGCGGACACAGCTTCGCTGGGCGGGGCACGTCTCCAGGATGGAGGATCATCGCCTACCCAAGATCACTCTGTTCGGCGAGCTCGCCACTGGACACCGAGACAGAGGGGCACCAAAGAAGAGATACAAAGACGGTCTCAAGAAGTCACTTAGTGCCTGCCAAATCGACCACCGCCAGTGGTCTTCGCTTGCTGCGGACCGTGACACCTGGCGCTCCACCATTCACAAGGCAGCCGTCTCCTTTGAGGACTCTCGCAGAGCTAACCTCAAGGACAAGCGGCTTAGGAGAAAAAACAGAGTTGTCGTAACTCAGAACCCTGACCAGACCTTCCCCTGCAGTCACTGTGGTCGAACCTGCCTGTCCCGGATTGGCCTCCGCAGTCACGAAAATGCCTGCAGACGATGTGGGCAAGCCCTATAGAATCTTCGTTCACGAAGCCAAGCCATGATGATGATGATGATGATGATGATGATAATAAATCCAAGAGCAGTATATAAACTTGCAATAGTAATACCCTGCTCTCTGAAAAGTGTTTTCAATCTCTCAGCTAATGTTGTGTCTTCGTGAAGTATTTTTTGTATAGTTTCTCTAATCCTTTTGACCTGTGTTTTCAGTTTTTCTTTCCCAATTTCAACCACTTCTAGCCGCACTGATCTTTCTATCTGCAAATCATTTAATCTGTGTTGTATTCTTTCTTTCATTTCTGTGTCATAATTCTCATCATCAGCTTTAGCTAGTTTTTCTTTTTCTCTTTCTATGTGATTATCAAGCTCCCCTAGTTTGGCTACATTATTCACAAACTCACCTCTGATTGACTGCAGTGTTTTATCCAACCCCACTAACTCCCGCATTGTCAAAGGAGAGTCACCCGTTGTTTTCATAGCCTCATTTATTTGCCCTTCTGTAAATGAAGTTTCTTGTATTACTGTGTTTGCTAATTCTGGCAGTCTTGTTACTTCAGTCATTTCAATTTCTTGTCCAGTTGGCAACCTTGTTTGCGCATCATGAAGAGCACTAGCAAGATGATATGGTAACTGTTTATCTCCAATACCAAGTTGACGCAAGGCGCCAACACCACCTTCATTTTTGATTGTACTTAAAGCTCTAAACTTACCAGGGTCTCTTTTGTTAGTCAATTGTACTTTTCCTTTGTCAGCAGTATTTAAAAATAAATGACCTTTTTCATATTCAAACTGATTAGGATCTATTTCATCTGGGCGGTCACCAACACTATCATAAAACGAGTTTACTTTGTCTTTTAACAGTTCATGATACATACTAGAAGCATTTCCCATTCCAGTTACAGCTGTTGCACTAGTATCATAGTCATTCATGTCATCCATTTCAAAATCGTCATGGTTAAATCCTCCCGCTGCCATTGTTTTTATTAATTAATTTTTTTTTATTTTTGCATAATAAAATGACACAGTCCTACGGATCAAAGTTAGACCCATACAGAAAACTACATGAACCTCTTGGTGTTAAGGGCATTAGACAATCAATTGTCATCACTAACAATCCTAGCTCCATAGATCAAAACCAAATTCTTACTGTTAAGTTTCCAAACCTAGGCCCCAGTGACGTTATTGTTCCTGGTACTGCTCGTCTTGCATTTAATATTGAACTTTCATCAAACACAGATGACAAAAGAACACTAGTTGGCAACCTAGGCAGAGCAATTATTAAGACTATTAAAGTTAAACTTGAAGGACAGGAAGTGGTTAGTCTTGACGATGCTGATGTGTTTTACAGTTACAAAGATCTGTGGCTAACTCAAGAAGAAAGAGAAGACTGCATTTATCAAGGTATACAGTCTGATAATGTTGCCAAACTCAGAATCAATGCATCAGATAAATCAACAACAGAAGTCAAGGACGTTATTGTGGCAGAAACATATGGAAATAGATTTTGCATTCCACTTTAATTTGAAATCCTAACAGCACATTTGCCTTATTACCAAGGAGCACTAAATGACCGTCTGAGTTTTGAACTAACCTTTAATGACTACTCCAAAGTTATTAAATCATCTGATCTAAATGCAATATATAAGATTTCTAACATTTCTTTGGAATATGAAATTGTCACACACACTGAACTAGCCACACTCATACAAAATCAGTACCAGACAAAACTGCCAATTTATTATGACCGAGTGATTAAACATAGTTTAATGCATAAAGACAAAAGCGATCCAATGTGGAACATCAACTTGAACACACCTGCTAGGTCACTAAAAGGCATTCTTAAGTTGTTTGTTAAACCGGCGAGTCCATACGGACAGGATTCCGAAACATTTTACACTCCAAAGATTACACATTTGTCTTGTACTATTGAAGGCCGTCCTAATCAAGTGTATGCTTCGGGTATGCTACCTTATCAGCACTATGATGAGATCACAAAATATTTTGCAGGTGGAAGGCTTAGAGAAAAACCAGCAAACATGGCATCTAAAGATCTGCATCTGTATGACGTAAGAATTGCTCAATACCTGACAGACAAGTATGCACTGTGGCTAGACCTGCGAAGTACAGATGACGACTACCTACATGGGTCAGGTCGTACTGTTGAAAACGGTAGTGACGGGATCACAATCCAAATACAAAAAAAGGCTGAAACCGCAGGAGCAATAAATATATATTTGTATCTGATTTATGACGCACAACTCAATATTGCAGAAAGCAGACTAAGTGGACATTTGTATTAAAATAATATTGTGTTTTAAAATGAACTTGATGACACTTGACCCACACCGTGGCTTGTTTTGTGGTGCCACAGGCTGTGGAAAAACTGAATTTGTTCTTAACTTCTTACAAACAAGATACATCTATCATTTTGAAAACATTGTGATATTTTGTCCTACTATCAAACACAACAAAGCTTATCACAACCGTTTATTCATTTGGACTGATCATAACATTTATTTAGTTGACCCTGAGAAAAAACTGAATGACTACCTGCTGTATTTTTACAAGCAATTTGAAGGACAGTCAACTTTGTTTATTGTTGATGATTGCTCTGCAGAGAAAGATATTGCTAAGAAGAGAAACACACTGGCAGAACTTGCCTTCAGTGGCAGACATGCAAACATCAGTGTCTGGATTCTCACTCAAAAATATAATGCTGTACTAAAAGATTTTCGTGAGCAGTTAAAGTTTATCTGTTTGTTTTACTGTAAGGATCGTGACAGCTTTGAAGACTGTCTCAGAGAGAATGATGTCAAATAACCATGAACGAGATGATGTAAAAAACAAACTGAAATCAACTAAGCATCTAAAGCTTATTTTAAAGACAGATCAGCCCACAGGGTATGGATTAGTGAATTAATTTATACATTTGGTTTGTCTATAAAAAATGATGGTCGGACAAACCATTGACATCACAGACTGCTTCAAAGATGTTGAGTGCATTTATGACTTAAAAATGCATGTTAAAAAACCGTTTGAGCTCGGTATAAAACTCTTAACACCAACACTTATAAGCATGGTATATAATGTGACTTTGGGGTATTCTGAATGTTTTCCATGTTACCAGTACGAGACTGTTGGTCTTAGGACACATACCTTTAGAGTTAATGATGCTAACTGTGACTGGTTTGAGGCACTGTGTGAACACATATGCAGACAACTATGTAAACTACATGATTATATTGAAGAAGTTACAGTCAATAAAGTGGTATTACACCTACAGCGCAAGCAGTAATATTTTTCTATTATTATTTTGTCGGTCAAATAAAAATGACTGGCAAAATGATTGACGTTACAGAGTGCTTTATATATATTTCCAACACTTTGATCAGTTAAGAACAGATTTCAAACAACCAGACATAACGCCAATATCATCGCCATCAATTATATACGTGTCATTTAATATGACTTTAGAAATATTTGAAGAGTTACCATTTGTAGAGTATATACCTGTTGATTTTAAGACACATACCTTTGAAGTTGATGATCAGTGGTTTGAGACAGTGTGAACAAATATTCAGACAACTATGCGAACTGAATCTGTTTATTGTAGGTGTTACAGTCAATAAAGTGGTATTACACAAGGTGTAATTTTTCTATTTATTATTTTGTCGGACAAATAAAAATGACAGACAATGCCCAAAGCTCGTCCGGCTTAAGAAACGTGTTTCACACAACAGACTTGCCTATATCCAACACTTACAGTGTCTATGAATCGATAGAAAGGTCTTTTTCTGTCATACAAGATAATCTTCTTTCTGGTAGTGTAAAGATTCAGATTGTTGCAAAAATAGAATTTACCGGGGTAGATGGTGAAGTGATTGTATCGTATATATCAACAAGACAACACACAGTTGATTCGAGAAAAGAATTGGAAAAAGTGTTTAGAGAAAGACTGTTGCCTGACTTTCTCGAAGCAATTGACAGAGCAAAAATGCAGGGGTCTAGTTGGCATGAAGGTCGTGTACATGAACTGCAACTGAAGCAGTCAAGATACCATCCTATTTTAGGCAAATCATGGCAGCCTCTACTAACTGAGGTTGCAGACAAAAAGGCTGTAGTCAATATTCAGAACAATGATAATTTATGTTTTATGTGGTGTGTGCTTGCTAAACTACACTTCGTAAAAACAAAACCTGAACGTGTATCTAACTGTACCAAATTTGTAAATGAACTCAACTTCAGTGGCATAGATTTTCCTGTTAAGGTAGAGGACATAGACTTGTTTGAAAAACTAAATCCTGGTATATCTATAAATGTGTATGTATGGGATAATGAGTCTGAGAACAAGTTACAACCAATTAGAGTATCACCAATTGCCCCAACCTATGGACAGTCAGAAGATAAGCATGTTGACATGTTACTAATAAGTTCTGGCTCCGGCGATAACTTTCACTACACAATTATCAGAAGTATGTCAAGACTAATTCATCATACAACAAAACATGATGGTAAACAGGAATTTTGTAAAAAATGTTTACAGAGGTTTTCCTCTATTAAAGTAGCACACAAACATGTCCAGCACTGCAGGTCGGCTGATGACATTCAAACAATACTGAGGTATCCAGATCCTGGTAGCAAAGTATATTTTAAGAACTATGGGAATCAGCAAAAGCTGCCGTTTTTAGTGTATGCTGATTTTGAATCACTGGTTGTACCATATGATGGTCCTGTTCCAGAATCATTACCAAAGACTATAAAGTTGAGTGACCAAGTGGTGTGTTCTTTCGGATATATTCTTGTTAGGTCAGACGGTGTGCACGAAAAACCTGTTATCTACAGAGGTGAAAGTGCAGCAGCTGAGTTTTTAACAGAAATGAGACAACTGTATAGTCAGGTAGTACAGTATTTGGAAAACTGTCAGATGCTTTTGTTGATGACAGAAGAAGATAAACTAAATTTTGATGCAGCAGTGATGTGTTGGATTTGTGAACAAGCCCTTGATGGTGATAAAGTTCGCAATCATGACCACATAACTGGACGTTACAGAGGTGCTGCACATGGTGATTGCAACTTGAAACTAAAAATTGATCCCAAGGCATATAAGTTGCCTATCTTTTTCCACAATCTCAAGGGGTATGATTCACATATTATCATGCAGGCTGTGGACGAGTCTTACAAAAAAAAATAGTTGCATTGCCCAGACAACTGAGAAATACTTGACTTTTAGGTTGGACAAATTAGCATTTTATGACTCCATGCAACATTTGTCTTTAAGGCTTGCTAGTCTGGCAGAAGGTCTGACTGAATATCCAATAACAAGTAAATATTTTGAGCCAGACTTAATTAAGAAAGGTGTGTATCCGTACGAGTACATTGATCACTGGGTTGTGTTTGAGGAAAGGAGACTACCTCCAAAAGAGGCATTTTATTCTACACTAATTGGCAAAGGTATTTCTGACTCTGATTACAAGCATGACCTCGATGCATGGGGTAAACTAGGGTGTGAAACGATTGATGACTACCATGACCAGTACTTGAAAGCTGACGTTTGTTTGCTAGCAGACATATTTGAAAGTTACCATGAAAAGGGTTTGTTACACTACAGTCTTGACCCAGCTTGCTACATAACTAGTCCTGGCATGACATGGGATGCATTTATGAAATCCAGCAAGATATTTATAGACCTGTTGTCTGATCGTACGATGGGTGAAATGGTGGAACGTGGATTGAGGGGAGGCATAAGTATAGCCGCAAACAACTATGCCAAAGCCAACAACAAATATATTGATGACTTTGACCCCTCAAGGTCAAGGTCATTCATTACATACCTTCATGCCAATAACCTTTACGGATTTGCGATGTGTGAATTATTGCCCTTGAAAAACTTTCGTCTACATGATTTGTCACAGTGTGATATAAACAAATTAACAAACGAAATTATGTATTATGATCGGAATCACAAAAAGGGTTGGATCTTTGAAGTTGACCTGGAGTACCCACACCACCTACATGATTACCACAATGATTATCCATTTGCAGTTGAGAAAATGAGTTTGACGGGGAAAAAAGAAGACACCAAACATGTGCCAAATTTGAATGACAAATTCAATTACGTATGTCACTATCAGTTGCTGCAATTTTACATCAGGCATGGGTTAATACTAAAGAAAGTACACAGAGGTATTAAATTTGATCAAAGTGCTTTCATGAAAGATTACATAATGAAAAACACAACCCTCCGTGCAAGAGATGGTAACACTGCATTTGACAAAGACTTCTTTAAGCTTATGAACAATGCCTGTTTTGGAAAGACGATGGAAAATCCTCATCACCGCAAAGATGTGAGACTTGTCACAACTGAATCGGGTGCAATTAAACTTACAGGCAAGCCACAGTACACAGGGTATAAAGAGTTTCATCCATCATTGTATGCAGTGACACTCAAAAAAAAAGATTGTTAAACTGGACAAGCCAGTATTCATTGGTATGGCAATTCTTGAGTTATCAAAATTATTAATGCTTGAATTTTATTATGATTACTTCAAACCAAAGTATCCTGAGTGTCGTCTGCTATACACTGACACTGACTCTATGATCATTGATGTGCCTACTGAAGACTTTTATGAAGACATGAAAACAGAACTGCATATGTATGACACGTCTGACTACCCAAAGGATCACCCGCTGTTTAGCACACAAAATAAGAAAGTGCCTGGGAAATTTAAAGACGAACTCAATGGAGTGCCTATTGTTGAGTACGTTGGACTGAGATCAAAAATGTATTCCATACTGCACCAGAAAGGTAGTCAGTCCAAAGCCAAAGGTATCAAGAAAACAGTGATAAAAAATAAAGACATTCGACATGAACATTACAAGCAAGTATTAGATGGAGAACTAATGCCTGATTATCCAAACAAGACATTGAGGTCAAACAGACACAATATTGAAATGATCCAAACACATAAGAAGTCACTTGCAGTTGGAGACACAAAACGAGTGTTTCACACTAAGGAAAAGGCTTATGCACCTGGGCATTATGCACATAAGTTATCTGAAGAAATAGCTGATGAACTGGTTGATGAACTAATCGATGAATTAGTTGATGAAATGATTAAAAATGCGTAACAGTGTCTGGAGGAATAATTTGTAATTCTTCTCTGACAAATGCCCTCTGAGGCGCAGGCTCATACAGATAATAAATCGATGCATTAGCGCCAGGGTCTTTTTTTTTATATTGTGGACAGACGTAGACTAAATTGGATCAGTTGCCCTGTGCCTGACGTCATTCTCAGCCTCGCCAGGTTTTGTAAACAAGTTTGTGTCTGGAGGTGTTGTTTTTATTTCTGACCCTGATGGTATTGTTTTTAATTTAATAGCATCCACAGGTTTAAGCTGGCCCTCATTATTCATTGCTTTTATCACAGACGGTAATCTCTTAACCAACTCAGTGTTTCGAGCATCATGCATAAGTTCCTTAGAATACTGATAGCTAAAAAGTTTCTCCGATAATTGCTTGTTAAAGTTCTCAACAATGGCCTGTGATCTGTGCACACCTGGTATGCCCCGCCGCACTAGCACTCCATGCTTTGCAAATAGCTGATTAACAGCGCCTTTAAATTCAGATCCGTCATCGACTTGCACAAGCCTAGGATATTTTAAAGGTCCTCGACTATATATTTGTGTTAACGCACTGGCTACTGTGGTAGCATTCTTGTCAGTTATGGGTTCGGCATCCTTGTACCTTGAAGCTATGTCGACAACAGTTAATGCATACTTGTATCGTTTCTTTATTATTGTATCATGTGGCAAAAACAGAAGATCCATTTGATGGGTGTCATTAGGGATAGTATTTACAAAATGAGGTCTTGTTATTTTTCTTGGAGCAGGTAAATAAATTTGCCAAATTGATTGTTTTTGTAGCCACTGTTTTATTTGTTCGAGTGTAATATCTCCACCAACAGTGGCATGTAATTTTTCTGTAGCAGTATTCACTTTCCAATAGCCAATAGGGGAGTAATACATTTTTGATAGTTTAGCTCCGACGTCGGTCATTTTTTCTAGTAATAAAAACTCCTGTAGAATAAACAAATGTCATTCCTACTAAAACAAATATTATTTCTCCATTTCTTTGTTCTGGGCTTGGCTGGTAGTAGTCACTAAGTTTTGGTTGTGGGATGGTCATGTCTTCGCCAGTAACAAGAAAATATTCTTTGATCTCATCGTCAACGTTTGAAAATGTATGCTGTGTGTGACCTTCAAGCCTGAGTTTTTCATTGATAAAATCAAGGATCTCTAATCTTTGTTTCTCATAATCCTGTTGAGCTTGTGCCAGTTTTTCAGATGCCTCATTGTGACGCTTCATTTCTTCTGCTGATTCCTCTCTACCCATTTTTGAAAAGAGATAGTTTGATCCACTAAATGCCAATGCATTAACAACTGCACCACCAATCATAATAGCTATTGTTGCCATATTTTTTATTTACTTAGAAACATTTTCTGGAATAATTCCTTGCTTGACGAGAAAGTCTTTTGTTGCAATCGATGCTGCTACAACAGCTACTAGCTTAGCACTGTCTTCGAAGTCTAATCTACTCATGTCTGCCAATTTCATTTTGAGAAGACTTTTTCCAAGCATAGAATAAGCAACTGTTAGCTCGCTTATTACAGCAGAGTGATAGACAAGGTTCATTATGTTTTTCGTCTTGCTCATTTTCTTATTCCACAAAAATTAAAATAATAAATTTATTTACTGCATGTAAAATGGGTCCACGGCTTTGGGTGTTGCTGGTAATGTGGAGACTTCTTCTTTTGTTTTTGGAGTGCTTGATTTTTTTGGACACTGTTCGAGTCTGTGGTTTGTAATTTTTATATAATTGGTAACCTACGTAACCAAATCCGACAACAAATCCAGCAACTATATATTTTGTTGTTTCAGGTTTAGACTCAGTTGTTTGTCTCTCACTTTGTTGGGGGTGTGAGGGTGTTGGTTCTGATGGTAGTGACACAGGTGCTGTTGATGGTGTGTCAGTTACATGAGCCTTTTCTGTGAATGCTTGAATTTTTTTTGTCTGTTATATTGAGCTAATTTTTTCCCAGCCTCTATTCGACCTGGACTTTTAACCTTAGTCACCGTTTGAACTTGTGTCAAGACAGGACTCAATTGTGGAGTCGTCTGGGTCTCGTCCATTTTTTTCTTCATTAAAATTTATTTTTGAAAAATCTTTATGACTACTAGTAACAAGTAAGGTTACAACAGGTGCAAGGTAATTCCCAAACTTGTAAAACATAAGGCATGCTAATTTGCCTAATGAACTTGAAACTATGGGGTTGCTTTCTAGATCATGGGAAAGGCTGTCACTATCAACAGGTAGGAAGTGACTCACAGCTTTTGTGTATAGGCAGACAAGAGATCGACTCAAATCACGTGTCATTAGTGAAGCAATGTGATTTTCATATTTAGCATGAAGTTTGATTAGCTCATCAGCGGTGAGGGATTCTATGTCTTCTGTTATGTATTGTTTACCAAGAAAAGCTTTTGATTTTCCAGAAACAACTACAGAGAGAAGCCTTTGTTTTTTAGAGTCTAAGTCTTTGTTCTCTACAGCACAGATATTGTTTAAAAGTAGCAATTCGTCTTGATTCATTTTATAATGTAATATAATAATTTTGTTTAAAGAAGTCAATGACAGCATTAATTATTTAGGTGGGGTGGGGTATCTGCCTTAATAATATCGGCTTGGCAGCTGATCAAAAATCATTGCTTTGAATGATTTCTGGGGTGGAACTAGTACGGCTAGGCGATTAAGGCATTGGTTGTATTGGTTGACGTGGGCTTGTATAATTACTGAGAGGATTAAATAAAATGATCGAATATTGGATAGGTGGGCATTAACTGTCCAATCTTGTATCTCTTTCATTCAGTATGCTGTGCCAGCTGCTAATGTCATGCGCAAATTTTCTTTAAAGAAAAGCAATGACTGAATGATGCGTAGAAGAAGATTCAGCATGGCGGAACATACATGTACACATCACTAAGCTGATTTAACCCTTTGTCTGGCGGTAGCGATTTTTGTCGAGGTGATTGCCTGTAGGAGTCATCTCGGAAAAAAAGCGCTACCTACAACTAAAGGGTTGAAACACTGAGGACCAAAATAAAATCCAAACGCAGACCTTGTCCCGATTGTCAGGTTCAAATACTGAGCATAATGTGAACCAAACACAGTGCGCAAAGGTCATCGGGTCTACATCGGCCCGATGGGTTTTTGCGCATTGGGACCCCACCCCAACATCTGTGAAGGCACAAAACCCTTAGTCTTCATTTAGCACCTTACACCTGCATGAATCCGATACGCTGCTTCAGTCGCAGGGACTCATAGGAGTCCACGCCACTTTCAGTTGTTTTAAAACCGTGGTACATTTTGGTGTAACCCTATGGTTGTCAGTAGCGCGTTTTGTTGAGGTGAATCTTACAGGTATTACCTGCAGAATTCAACTCAACAAAACGCGCTACTGGCTGTCAAATTGTTAAGCATACGACTGGACAGACAGCTTACTCTGCGGTCGGCGCCGGCGGTGTAGACTGGTTTATCATCGCAAGCTTGGTGGCTGGTTGGTGGCTGGTGTTGGGGAGCTGGAGCACCGGGTGACTGCGTCTCGCCATATGGTGCAGCGTCTGCTGATTCTTCCTCCTCCTCCTCGCTGCCTGGAGCGTCACATTCCGCTGGAACAGCTGTTCGTGGAGGTGGTTTCCTGCCATCGCCCCCGGAGCCCGCACCGCCACGCGCCGAGCTTCCTGCTTGATCACGATCTCCTCCACCATCCTGGCCACCGCCTACTGCTTGTGCTCCACCTCCACCTCCACATCCGCTGTTTTTTGTAGATTCCTTATTATCGAGGCTGCTGTACGCGATCCAGTCCACATCCGTTGACAATACGGAGCTGAATCCACTGTCCATCGACCGGTGTTCGATTACACTCTCCGTAAAAAACTGTAACTCAGACATTTCTTCGACGTAATCAAGCTCGGTCTCTTTCTGGCTTGATTTGGTGTCGCCAATGATCTTGCAATCAAGAGGAATCACCTCAGAGGTTTCGAGCGTGGCCGGGGCCTGATTTGGAAGCTTCAAAATCCACGATACAATTATGGAGATAAAGCAATACAACCAATGCGCAATGACCAAGGGGTTGAATGTCCTTGCTAGGCGAGGCAGAGATCTTTCCATCAGACGTTCTGGATACTTCATGCTCGAGTGAGTAGCAAGAGGTACAATCTGCAACAAAGTTATGCCTCAGTTAGAGAAAGAGGGCAAATATGCGCACGTAAACCCGTTCACTGCCGAGAATATCTGAACACCACTCAACCGCAAGAGGTGCACATGAGCATCCGCACCCCCGGGCTCAGGAAGATCTATCCTTAATGCGGAGACCACATTGTATTCATGTTCCTTGGACGGCTGGGGCTCTTTGGCGTTTTAAATGCGTTTATTTAACAAGTGTTTCCAAAACACAAATCTGCACCCACTAACAGTAAAGGGGTTAATGGTCCTATCCGGATTAACACATGCCGTCCCACAGTCAAAGTTGAAGAAGTTAGCAGTTGTCCTTTAAATACAGCATTACTGTTCAGGAGTCAGATCAACCATCATAGTTTAAGGGTAGCGTCAGAATGATTGGGCGCCTACAGACTGCCAACTTGTCATTCTCGCTGACAGGTCTGCTACTTCCGCAATCCTTATCGCCTTTTTCTTTCCCATGACACTATTGTCTGTCGACTCACTTACCAACTCCATGCCAGCCTTCCATAGGGAAACACGCAGCATCCCCCAGCCACCGCCAATCCAGTAAGCAAAATACTGTCTGGTGGGCCGACGTCGGCCGCAGTGGGCCCGCGCACAATCGTGCATGCACCCACTGCAGCAGACGTCCGCCAGAGGACCCGTGCTTGCTGGGAACCCACCCATTGTTTTCTTATCTCTTGTATTGATTTACCTATTATGGCAATTGGATGCACGGTGCTACAATTCACTCTTTTCATTCACTACATACAGTTGATACAGATCATATAAAGCGAATGCTTAACGAATCACTGAATAGCTTGCTTGGATGACCCATAACCACCAAAATGCTGAAAGGATTCCAACTTTCACCAATAATTACAATGGAACCATCCATGCAGACCAGAACCACATTGGACGTAAGGAACACTATGCAGGGAACGAGATAATATATTGTTGAAGTCACTATAGAATTCGATTTTTTAAAATGTTGACGTCACAACTGTAGAACTTATTGTGTTAGAGAAGCCCTTTCATTGTTTTAAGAAAAACAAAAGTAAGCAAAGTAAGCATAACGACCGTGTTGGCTCCATAAACAAGGATCGTACGACAATGCGATACATAGGCTAAACCACGAGCGCTGATGATTTACTAGCTTCGACGTTTTTTGACACACAATTTTAAGTCTTTGGCAGAGCCTCGAAGACAGAACGCGGGTGTCAAAGGCAAGTATTGGCTCAGAAATCAGCACTGGTAAATCATGGTTTAACGTATTCACATGCACTATTGGCTTACAAGCACACGACACGCACACATTATGAGGCTACTGACAACTGCCAGCTTACAAACGAAATACATTACGGCCTGCGCGAGAGCATTGCATCGGACGCATGACCTACAAACCTAACAGTAAATAAAAAGGTTAACACATCACGAAAGAAATAGCCTAGGCGATTAGCACAGCAGGCAAAGGTCCTCGGGCCCACAACGGCCTCAGTGGGCCCTTGCACGACCGTGCGCATGCACACTGTGGCTGCCGCGGGCCAGAAGACGTTTTGTTACTCTGAACTGTAACTCGGCAACAGGTTTTCAACTTTCAAAGCGACCATCCGCAAAACGAGTCAGGAATGCACTCACTGACTGCAGCAGATAAAAGTACCGAACGTGGCTAAGCGTTTTAAGCGTGGCTATTGAATGCGCATTTCTGATTGGTTCAAAAAGACGTTTACAATCAAGCAGCTTCGCATTTTTCGCGTCACAGTGACGAATGTTCTTGCGGTGTACTCTAGACTTTATTGAGAAAGAGGTATTTCCTTTTTTTTTTTTTTTTTTTTTCTAAACTTGTGTTTTCTATTGAGTGTGTACTACGCGTGCAATGGTCCAGTCCATGGCATACATGGCATACATGCATTTGGCAGTCACCTTTTTGGTCTGGATTCATGGCATACATGAATAAAGTATACATTATTTTATTAGGTAGGTCCGTCCTTATACAAACAATGGGTAACATCAGTCCTGGAGAGCGATATTTAGCTGTATTGCAACAAGAGCTGCTCTCAACATATAGCATTCATAACAAAAATAAAAACATGGGCGAATAAAGCATCATCCGGACTACAGTTCTGTGGTGTTTGTTTTGTTTTGGAAAGAACGATGCATTTGTAGCACCGCCGAATGTGGAACAGGCGTATGCGTCAAAAAAAAAAAAAAAAAAAAAAAAAAAAAAGGTCCGCTGTCTAAAGGCCCCGCCACACGTGCCGGTTGTGCCCCGATTTTGAAGCCGATTCCGATCCGATTGCGATCGGATGACGTCAATTATCCGGGTGTCTAGAACCTGCTCTAAAGGCCCCGCTACACATGCCCGGTTTTGAGGCCGATTCCCGATCAGTTTCGAATCCGTAAGTGATCGGGCCGGACTAAAAAAAACGTGTGCACTGCCACACATTTCCCGACTTGTTTAGCCGACCGGTTTGAACCGAAGATCAAGTCGTACCTGTTCTGCAAAATGGCTGCTAGTTTTGACAGTGATGATGATGTGCTTGCATTATCAGCAGTTTTGCATCATATTCGGGAAGAGGCGTGCGAAACATCAGCAACGGCGGTGGTACTGATCACAACAGGCCTGTTCCGCCATTTGCAAAATGAAACGACATGCTTTGCGAGACGCGCTCTGATTGGTTGAAGCTTACATCCGGGGCCGATTCGGATCGGAAAAATAGAGCAGGTTCTAGACACCCGATTCCCAGCCGATTGGGACCGGATCGGATAATTGACGTCAATTATCCGATCCGGTCCCAATCGGCTGGGAATCGGGTGTCTAGAACCTGCTCTATTTTCCCGATCCAATTCGGCCCCGGATGTAAGCTTCAACCAATCAGAGCGCGTCTCGCAAAGCCGGCACGTCGTTTCACAGTTTGCAAATGGCCGAACACGCCTGTTGTGATCAGTACCACCGCAGTTGCCGCTGATGTTTCGCACGCCTCTTCCCGAATATGATGCAAAACTGCTGATAATGCAAGCACATCATCATCACTGTCAAAACTAGCAGTCATTTTGCAGAACAGGTACGACTTTGATCTTCGGTTCAAACCGGTCGGCTAAACAAGTCGGGAAATGCCGTGTGGCAGTACACACGTTTTTTAGTCCGGCCCGATCACCAACCGATTCGAAAACTGATCGGGAATCGGCCTCAAAACCGGGCTCGTGTAGCGGGGCCTTAAGAGCGCCCCGCACAGAGCCGATCTTAAGTGGTGTTAGAAAAACCGCTTTCGAAAATCCAAGATAAAACGCACAGCGCTATATTTGGTATCGTTGGAAAGAGCTTTTCCTGCTCTTTATCACGATGCCTGGCGCATGTTTGAATTCAAGAGAAAACTGCATTAGATTTTGACGTGAAATTTTCTTCTTTTATTAACTTATGATTTATGTTATGTTAGTGGCTTTGAAACTGACACCCCAACGCGCGAACACGACTTTACAATGGCGCCCGCGATAGAAGCTTCTTTCGTCAAGGATGACGCAAATTTTGCTTGTAACTTGCAGAAAACATTGCGCAAGTACACACATGTTATGATTAATGATAGGCAAAGAAATTTTCAACATTATAAACTAACACTGATTGATAGAATTGATTATTTGGACCCGCAGTTTAATTGTTAATTGTTGTTACTGTGTGTAATCGATTTCCAACCTGAAGTTCACGCCCTCCTCGTGGGGTATAATTTCTTTTGACCTAAATTATAGCTTTGACAAGTCTAGTCCTACTGAAATGCACGCCATATTTACTGCAATACTTCAGAGTTGCACTTGAATTTTTCTTAGAGAAATATGTTCCACGGTTTCTTTAAAATAACCGTTTTAGTCGACAACTTAAACGACAACTCTTTGCCAGTTAGCAGACGAATTTTTCAGAATGTCAACTCGTTTGGTTTTGACTGCCTAAAACTATGAAAAAATAATGTTTTTTGTGTTGTATGTTTTTTCTGGTCGTCGTAACGTACTTGTGAATAAAGCAAACGATGCGAACACACATTATTATATTATTATTATTATTATTATATTTTATTTTCGAAGTTTTACTCTTTTTATCATGTTTTTACTATAGATAAAAGAAAATCACATTGACCAACAAATAGTTTCGGTTGCTTTTAATTTTATTTAGAAAACACTTCAAGATGCTGTCAGACAAAATTCAGCAGAGGAAACGAGGAGGATCAACCAACACCTCCCCCATCTCAATCAACAAATTTTCCTTACAGCTGAATAAACGACACAACGACGGCAAACAACACTACATATTATTCAACTCAGACTTTATTTAATGAGACATGCTACTCTGAAGGTTTGCCTGACTATCCAGTACTTTCTATGACACAGACGCTTATCCGTCAAATGAGATAATATAGACTTGACGAAAGACATGAATATCTTGACCAAGAAATAAGTGCTACCGTCCTCCACTTATCCTTTCCAGTTCACTCTTCCCTATCTTCTCAGCCGTCCAGCATCTTAGTCAAACAACGATTGCATCTTTTTCTTCTTTTGCAATCATAGCAGATTCATATCTGTACGACTGAAGCTAGCATCCATAAGGCATAAAAGAAGGTGTGCCTTTCAGTGAGCACTAGTCTGAAACGATGGGTGCAAAATGTTTGCCCTGATTTGCTTTTGCTGACGTAAGCAAACCCCAGAAAATGGTTAAGCGGTTGAAAAAAGACCTACACCGAATCCATAATCTTTACCCCTCCCACGTCCCCCAACGGAGAGCACCTCTCTGAGGGACATGAGCCTCTGTCTCTACTCCGCCGCCCACCCCACCCCCTTCCTGCCACTCGTAACGAATAGAAACGCTCTGAAGCACGTGAGCCCCTGTCCCACCCCCTCCGTTACTCCGTTGGCGTTAACAGTATTTCAGAAAAGCAATTTTTGGGTAAAAATATGTATTTGTTTAAAGCCCCTATACTTCCGCGGGGAACTGCTTGAAACAGCCGTGTATTGTTGTATTTCATTAAAGACTAAGTCCATTTGAACACCACAGGTACTCATTTCCCTCCAGACAACGTGACATCTGAACACTGTACAAAAACCTAGTTCATCTGACGTGTAATCGTTCTCGTCTAAAAATAGATTAGCAGCAGACGACACAGATACGGTGATAGTTTCGGCTGCTACAGACATGCGCATTGAATACAAAATATGGCATCACAGTGATTCTGTCAAGCAGACGCTTCTTTGGCGGTGTACCTTCAAAAGTGATTGTACAACTAGAATGACATTCCTTGCAAGGAATCAGCTTGGTGACTGATACAGAGCCTAGCAAACGCGGAAGTTAGTAGTAGCGTCAGAGATTTGATGAAATACTGCGCCAGATTGACAGGCGGCTGGTGCGAGATCAGTGCCGAGTGAGGATCGGGCAAGACCGATTCGAGGAGAGGAGAAAAATCAAGTTCCTGGCCGGTGAGAGTGACTGAGACCGATCGACGCAGAGATGCCGGAAAACAAGGCTACATTTCGACTTGTAAGTACCATTCCGAACATTTTATATGACCCGTGTACGCTACGTCGTCGTTTGTGTTCCCTTGATTCGACACATTTCACGCTCGTGTGTTGAGCCGAGATTACATCAGAAACTGGCAGGAGACCTGCAGTGAACCACAGGTGTTCGTTATACCTACAAATGTGTCACAGTAATGGCAGTATACACACGAGGCGTGATGTTGGTAAGTTACCGGCTGTCTGCTGGCAGTTGAGCGCCTGTGAGCAGGCATGTACAAACGCTTTCTAGTCAGTCAGTATGGTATGAGTACGTAACAGAATTTAGTAACCACAGTAACCTTTCAGCAAGTGGCGACTGGTCGGCTTCAGGATATACAGTTTATTCTTGTTCAAAAGTATTCACGGTTTACAATTCTGAGCATTCCGTTTATTGATCGCATGGTGTGTGTGTGTGTGTGTGAAGTTGTAAATGTGTGTGTGTGTGTGTGTGTGTGTGTGTGTGTGTGTGTGTGTGTGTGTGTGTGTGTGTGTGTGTGTGTAGTTGTAGGTCTGGATGTGTACAGCTGACAATGTCACATGATTTTCTTTCAGATATATTTCGCCAATGACCCCACAGAAATCAGTCTGCCAAGACTCAATACCTGTCAGGTTAGTACTACCTTTCACTAATGTCTTTAATGTGTATAAATGTTACATAATGTACCATGAATCCATTTTCATACCAGGAATCCATTTTCAAATGATACTGACCGTTGTGCAATACAGACTTTTTTGAAGTGTAGTTGGATGAGAAGTATAATTTTTGCAGTAACAGTGATTGTGAATTATAACAGTAATGTTTTTGCCTATCTTTTAAAAATTTTAATGTGTAGAGTGTTCTCCATAGAGTACCCGAAATGGTACACAAGACGCAATTAGCTTACACATTTGGTTGTCACTGTATACTACAACTGTATACTATACAGTTGCATCTATTTCAACTAAACAAGAAAAATTAGAAGTGTACATGACAGTTTGTACAGTTTACTTGATGTAACCTGATCTCACCTTTTGTTCTTGGCTTTGGTAATGTTGAATATTATGTGCATACAGTCTGTACCCGTGTGCACTTGCTTTCTCTGTATCAAAGTGTGTGTGTGCGTGTCTGTGTGTGTGTGCAATTTTTGTAGCACACACACACACACACACACACACACACACACACCCGCACACACACACACACACACACACACACCCATCCCATGTGTTGTACTTAAAATAGTTCCTAGTGTACCGTGTAGTATGTCATTATGATATTATCACCCCGATTTATGTTTATGCATTACTTTATCATTTACAGTTGTAGGTGCAGGTGATTTTGAGACGTATGCAGCACCTTGCCTCATTAATAACACTGTTTTGCACTGTACTCTTCCAAGCTGTTTCCCTTTCGCCAATTGTTAGGGTGATTTTACAAATCAGGACATAATCCCCCATGACCAGTTACTCACTATTATGCTTCATTTTTTTTCAGACTCCAAAGAACGCTGAGGCTGACAAGAACTCAAAGAGCAGAATTTGATACGTTTGGGACTGGATGCCACAGACAGTACTTATTAGAACTTCGACAGTGTCTCTCCAGTGGCTGTTGTAGTCTCTCTGCTTAAAAACCACTTATTTAGTATTGCTACATGCTGCAGAATGATGAAACAGTGTGTCTCCAGAGATTACTCTACAGGTTTTGCTTATATCACATAAAGAGTGATCAAACATACAAAACATTTTTGGGACTGATAAGGATTTGACTGATGGTGTAAAATATACTCCCAAAAGTGTATGGCATTATCTTGAAATACTACTGCTTTGTACCTGTCTGTTTTGTAAGGGAGGGTTAGACACACGCACAATTAAAGTTAGGGTAAAACTGTACTTGTTCACAGAATGGCATTGTGTCGTTACTGGAATGCTGTAATAGTCATGCACGGTTTGAAAATCTCTTTTCCACCCGTTGCAGAGGATGGGAAGTGATTTACAGTGGCTGTTGAGATCAGTGTTTTGATTTCTTTTTTGATCAATAAATCAGAGAAACATTGATTGTTTGTTTAAAAAATTGCAAGAAACTGGAGCATGTTGTGTCAGTGGTGTGTGATTGTGTGTGTGTGTGCACTCAAACATGTGTGTTTTCATGCATGTTTGTATACTCAACTCATGCATGCGGTTTGTGTGCAAGGTTGTTTGCATATGTGTGTGTGCTCGTGTATTTGTGTGTGCTTAGTTCGCATGCTAGCTCGCGTGCGTGCGTGCGTGTGTGTGCGTACTACAGATAAAGGTATGTGCATATTGTCGTTTATAGAGTGAAATCTGTGAAGTGTGTGTGTGTGGACTCGTACATGTAAGTGTTCACATGCATGTTTGTGTACTCATGCAAGTGGTGTGTGTGCAAGGTTGTTTGCATCATATGTGTGTGTGCTGGTGTATTTGTGTGTGGTTACGCATGTTCGAGTGCCGGTGTGCGTGTGTGTTCAGCACTACAGATAAAGGTACGTGTATGTCGTCATTTACAGAGTGAAATCTGTAAAGTGCTGCCCACGATTCACATGCACGTAAGTTGTGCTTTTGAACCCCAGTGCCATCATGGTTACATTGTGCATGCAACACATACATCATCATTTAGGCTATGCCCGATAACCTACCCCGCTCCCAAACACACACACACACACACACCGCACACACACACACACACACACACACACACACACTGGTCGGAAGACTGACACACAGTGACCAGACATGCTTAATACTACTCTGACAGTGTCTTTTGGGTTTATTCCGGTTCATTTAGGTAAATAGACGGACCGCCAACCGAGATAAAAATGGCCGCGCACGAGTTTGAGCGGCACATTGTTTGCTTTGCAAAACGAAGCAGTTCGCGGGTATTCTGACAAACCATAGATTTTCACAGCTCTGAAACACCATTATTTGACTTGTGTGTTTTATGTGTATAAATTGTGCATACTCGGTAAACGCTTTTTTCAACCATTTTTTTAGCCCAGATAGAAACTTAGGGGCTTTAACCCATATCATACTGAGGCTAAAAGCTTCAAATTTGTACACTGCCATGTGCAAGCTACATTATAGTGCTTAGACATAAGGATATAGACCAATGGCTTTAGTTCAAGGGTGGTGCCAGAATAGCTTGGCGCCTAGAGGCGCCAAGCTATTCTGGCACTACCCTTGAACTATTTTAATCAAACTTATTTCACACACTGGTGTATTCCTTATAATTAGGGTTACTCAAATTTCTAATCCCATGTGAATTTGACCTTGAGACAGGTCACTGAATTTTTTTGGCCCAAGTTTGAATAGTGTGGATTGAATCGTAGTCCTCGAGAAAATGCCAACGTTGAAGTTTACGACTGACGAAGGACGGACGGACGACCACTGGCCCATTACATAGATTCACGTTCCGCACGTGAATATAACACTTAAAAGTATCAACTCCGTTTTTGCTTATGACTATTTCTCACACTATAGGCTACCAAATACTAAAACTTGACAAAAATCGTTAGAGTGGTTCCAGAGATATCGCACAGACAAAAACTGATGCACGGAAAACACGTATGGCTGCCAGGGTCTTTGCACTCAGTATGTCAGAAAATTTTCCTTTGCGCAGCTTTCTTCGGGGTATCTTTTCTTTAACAACAATTTAAATTAAATGAGTCGTGTTTTGTGTGATATTACCTTTAGTGTACAAACCCTTTATATCTCTACTGTGACCTTGACCTTAGGACCTCGGCTTTGGTACAAGACACATCTTCTAATCTAATACTGACCAGATATGAAAATTTAACAATTCCGTTGGTTGCTTCTGGAGAAATCACCTGCAAACACACTAAACAAAAAGCAAACAACAACAAACAAAAACCAGACAGATACCCAGCTACGGTGACACGTAGGATGACTCCAGTAGACCCCTCTCAGTAACAGGGGAGGTGGAAGAAGAGGTATCGTAAACAAGATACACGAGGCAGATAACCACATTGCTTGTTTCCATAGCCAACAGACCTCATGCAGCTGGTAAATTTCATAAATGATGGAAATGCATTCAGAATTCCATGTATGAGACACAGCGCTATGCAAGATATTGTCATATCATTATTGTGTTCATATCTGAAATGTGCTTGATTTAATGTGAAATTATAACATAGAAGGGGATTGGTCGTGTTTTTGTGTACATTTTAGTGTCTGATTCACATGACTACGATGAAAATTACCTAAGATATAACTGTTTTTAGTGAAGGGTGTATAAGCCATGTAACCCCCATTATGACACATGTCCAAATTGAATTTTTGGTCATATTAGGCGTGCTGTAATTGCAAACGTATCAATGTGTGTGGCTAGAAAAAAATTCAGGACAATCTACACGTTGTTTGATCCGTGACAGTAAAAACTAAACAATTCTACCTTCACGTTATGATTATATAGGTGTCTAAACATAGCACTTTCTTTAAAATGTAAAAAGAGGTCATTCAAATGCACATCTCGGAAGCCAATCAACATAAAGTTTTGATTTTTTGCATGTGCACTTTTTTTTGCAACGTGTACTTGCGAGTGGTGCATTTGTTTGGTAGCAACTGCTAGAAAACAAATTGAGTGGACCTACCTACATTTATTTTATGCAATGCGGGTTTGTTTTTTTTTTTTTTCCAGTTAACTGCAATTACGCGGCTAGGCGATAGAGCAGACATTTCCCATGCGCGATAGCGGACAACATAATTATTGTAAGACCCCCTATAAGGGCTTATGAACATTCCGTCAGTCACATTACAAACACTTAGTTGTGTATGCACAGTCATGCGTGTATTCTCATTCCTTTGTTCGACGCAGACGTTGTCATTCTACGATTTCCAGCACCATTTTAATTTTCGACATTCTCGATACCACCCTCTTTCTTTCGCCTGTTTGGACCGTTGTATCCCCTTTGCACACTGACCATTGGAACTGCCTTGACAGAATTGTTTTCGTTACTGATCTAGTCCTAATTACTTGTCAAGTTTTGGATCGGGCCACCTCAGTTCTTTTTAGGGCCAGTGCTTATAGGTGTGCCTGCCTTTAAGCTCCCACATGCATCCGTTTTTGGGGTTTTTTTTGTGTGCCAGTTTTGTAGATAAACTCTTTTGTACAAAAAGTGGTACATAGTCTCAATGACAGATCAAGCCAGATTTTTGTACATGATCAACCTTTTTTCAGGTTGTTGGATGGAGGGGTGGGGGGTGGTATGTTTGTTATGGTGAAAATTGATGTGCTGTATTTGTCATTCTGCAAGCATAAACACTTTTATGTGGAAGGAATGAAATATAAACTCTACTAGTAACTACTGCACAATGAGACTTTCGTGTACTGAAGCAGCCTACTGTCCGTCTAGTATTACGCAGTTTGCGTGTTCACAGCCGGTGTGCGAGTTCCGAAGAATTAAGAAAGAGACAAAGAGGGCGGTGATAAGTGCCCACTCAAGTTTAATTATATGCATATTACCCTTAAGTAATTTGTTTGTGGTTTGAAATGAATTTCCAGCTTTCTTTTTCACAAAACTGTCTCGTAGTGTAGGTTTAGTCTGAGTGTTATGGCAACAACAGCGGCAGCAACAACAAATAATTAAAGATCAAGAAATATTTGGAAAGAAGAGAACATCCCAGTGTAACTGCCTTTTCTAAGCGTGTTAAAACTGTTTGTTTCTTCTGCAAATAGCACACATTATCATTGTTGGAAAGTCTTTGAACTTAAGACGTAAAGAAAAAAGAGAATGACACATTCACATGATAATCGTCTTTTTCTAAGATCGGGAAACAAACTTGTATGTACATTTCAGCCTACATTTCCTGCATCATTGGGATAACAAAACACTCACTATGAACGGCAAGATCTGAAAAAAAATTATGAATTAACCCATGTAACCCCACGGGCGCCTTTCCCAGATTTTGGAAGTGTTACTTGATGACTATGTACTTGCAGGAGATGAATTTTACATGATAATTCAAGGGTAGTGTCAGATTAGCTTGGCGCCTTCAGGCGCCAAGCATATCTGGCACTACCCTTAAATTATCATGAAAAATTCATCTCCTGCTGTACGGCGTTGGGGCTAAATGGGTTAAACAATTTTATATTACCATTATCCAAAACGACTGCTTTTTATTTCGCCCCAAAGATATTAGCAGTGGTCTAAAAATAGATTATCGAAATGAGACACTGAATTTCTTAAATCTTCTTGAAAGCCATTTTAGATTGCTGAAAGATCAAAACCTCCTTTCAACATTTTTGGACCCCTTGATGCATGCAGCCACCAACACTGTAAACAGTTAGTTAGTTAGTTATTTGGGTTTAACGCCGAGCAGACAACTAAGGCCATCTCACGGCGGACTGTAAACAGTGCCGGTGGTTGTATGCACGAGGGGGTTAAATTGGCCATGTTTGTTATGGCGCTCCAAAATATCCAGCCAGCTTAATCCTTTTACTGTTCAAGTATTGCCTCGCCTGTTTTCTTTAATTTCATGGCCACAGGTGTCTTCCTGTACAGTACCGTTGTAATGTATCTCCTGCAGATGGCGTTGGGAGGGAAAGATGCACGGTGTCAGGTGAAGGTCATTGTGTTCGTGTGTGTGTAGTAAGGTGTGGTAGCTGGTATTTTCGGTCTTGCGTTAACTCATTTTACCCCAGACGCACCAAAGCAAAATATGGATCGGCCATGATAGTTCAAGGGTGATGCCAGAATAGCTTGGCGCCTATGGGCGCCAAGCTATTCTGGCATCCCCCTTAAACTATCATGGTCGATCCGTGTCCTGCACTGCAAAGCAGTCTTCACTGGACAACGGCAAAATTGGGGGATTTCGTTGTTGGGGTAGAATGAGTTAATAGGGCCACACAAAGACAGGCATCACAGACACACACACACACACACACACACACACACACACACACACACACACACACGCGCACACACACACACACACACACACACACACACACACACACACACACACACACACACACACACACACACACGCAAAATAGGGGGGGGGGGAGAGAGAATATATTATCTACATATAAATAAAAGCAACTGAAACATGCAAGCGCACTTCCAATAAACGTTTACAATATCAATACAACATATAATACTGAGCCAGCAAAAAAACATTCACACACACACATAGACATCACATGCCCAAAAATCATGTACAAATACACACAAGTATTGATCCAACATTTTGTTTACAAATGTTTTATTGTATTTTTTCGTGTGTGTGTGTGTGTGTGTTTCAGAACACTTTACTTCAATTTCCATTGGCATCATAACACAACATTATACCACAGTTAAACATAGTATCCATTAAAATGGGAATATACATGAGTATGCAAATAAACTTATCAGCTCATTTTATTTGGTATTCGCCCTTTTCGGAAATCAACAGGGATTTGCAGAATAATTGCATATTTATGAGTTTTGACTAATCGAAGGTCAACAAAACACTTCATTCATAACTACATAGATTAAATTTATTTGTGTACCTAGTAGAGTTCTAACCTGATGTAGTTTTAATCAGAACTGAAACAAGCAGTATTTGCTACGTCAGAGCACTCAAGGATACTCGTGTCAAGTACACGAGCAGTGTAGAATTACTAATAGTACTCGCATTAAACCATTCACTCTTGACACATTGCAACAGGATATAGGTTATCTACACCATGACAGTTCAAAAATAGTGTCAGAACAGCTTGACGGTTTTTTTCTGACACCGCCCTTGAACTTTCATGATCGTTGTTCCTCCTGAACTGTTCCCCCCCCCCCCCCCCCCCCCCCCCCCGACAACTCCCAAGTTTGGCATTGTCGTCCACAGGGTTAAACGTGTATTGAAATAATATCTGTGTTCACATATCTCATTTACACCTGATAATACAGACAGAGGTAGATGCACCGTGGTTCTTCAAGGGTAGCACCAGATTAGCTTGGCGCCCTGAGGCGCCAAGCTAGTTTTATCATTAAACTATCATGGTCCGTTCAACCAGCCGCGCGAGTAGTGTGTAGTCACGGTCCCAGCTTTGTGTTCGCTTCAGATGGCTTGCTTTGGTTACAAAGAACAGTCCATCGTGTAAGTTTTGTTCACGTTGGGCTTGAGAAACGCGTTGTCACGATGCTATTAACGTACAGTGAACCGAAACAAAATAAATTCAGTGCATTATACACATGGGGGCATAAATTCACATGAACTTCTGCACCGGCGGAGGTTCATGAAGGCCTATACCTCTTGTATATGTGTTTTGTTCAGTGTTTTCTGGCAGTAAATGGATTAAAACATTGTGCTGGTTCAAGTGGTAATTTGGAAATCAGCGATCTTCAAAAGACGCTGTTTTATTCAAATGTTTTTTTTTTTTCATTGTCCGCCCGAAGGCTTGCATTTAAACTTCAGCTTCAAATTCAATGATCGTTGTACATTGTCACTGCTTTAAAAATGCACTGTTTATAGTAATAAATGCTACGTCAACGTGCTTTTCTTTGATATTAGACACACACAAAAAAAAAAAAACCGAAAAAAAAATCAGTGTTTAGATCCAGCAAACACTTCTCACCAGACAAGAACAAATACCTAAATGTTGTTTGACAACTTCCAGCAGAAAAAGAATATAATATTTGTTATATACTAAAGATAAGGTAATTATTTTAAGTAATGTGGAAGTAAAAGATGTATCGTAGATTTTTCTCTGGACTTAATTGCTTCGACTTTTCGAACAGAGCAGTACGTTCCTTTTCATCATCATCATCTTCAGCAACAACAACTACCACAGCAATCATGATAGCAAAGTATAATGCAAATCTTCTTCATTATCATCATCATAAACATAGCAGGAGAAACTTTTCATCTAGGATAAAAGCAAATATTGTAATGGTTTACTATTTCATCAATACTTGTGCATACTATCCAATACAGTTATATGGCTCACTTAAGAACACGAGAGTTACTCAGTCTATGCTCACCACAAAAATTCAAGGAGCGCTTGGCGACCATGATAGTTCAAGGGTAATGCCAGAATAGCTTGGTGCCCATAGGCGCCAAGCTATTCTGGCATCACCCTTGAAATATCATGGTTGATCCTTATCTTCCTGTGGTGTGTCTGGGGTAGAATAAGTTAAAATGTGCACACACGGACAAAACTCACACACTACTGTTCTGTGAAGGCACGATTTCTGATAACGGATCAAAAAGGGTATTCCTTATGGCTAAGGACTCTATCTTACATTTACACCCTGCCATTTTCAGTGTTGAAAACTGTTTTAGTCATTGTACGCGAGCGCCAAATATCGCCGGCTATGGCATAAATACGCACAACACAAATGTGTACAATTGACACATATGTGTACAATGGCTGCCTGCATGCAAACATACTGTGAATACTTGACATGAAATGTAAGTTACTGTAACCACTTTCCGACAGTTCACTGAGGTTTACTGACGCGTGTTGTACTTGCCACTAGCCTAGTAAATGTCAAATGCTGTAAAAACAACAACAACCTCTTCACGGTAAATATTTACTTTTCTCTGTATTATGTACTATGGCATGTCCCGAGTACTCGGCACCGTCGTAGGCCTATTGTGTTTTAATACGTAAGCGAGCAGACGCAGAGTTCCATTATTGATGACAATCGGTAATAGTATAATATGTCTGTGTCAGTGCTGTCTGTCAGTAACAGCATACACCACAAGGAAGAAAACAAACATACCTACCTCTACAGTAATGTACACATAGTGTAACACAGTCCGCCGTTCAATTGATAACGGATGAATGTGCATGTGTATATAAATAGCGGTCATGCGCATTGTGTATTATCAGGGATACTATGTATACTATATAGAGAATCCCATGTATAACTAGTCTAGCAGATTACGCAATTTCTGCCGCAGAGGTAAGTAGTTCGTCAAAAAGAGTAACATTGATTTGTAGGTACGAAACGAAAGTACTAATGCCATATAGTTTATGCATAACAACAATATTTGTCCTTAGCATGGAAACATATTTGTGGAAGTGTTTTTCGACTGCTGTTTGTTCGCTGAGGGGGATCCAGTCCTCGTATACGGCCCGTGATAAGACGCAAGACATTTTTGTGGAAGTGTTTTTCGAGTGCTGTTTGTTCGCTGAGGGGGATCCAGTCCTCGTACACGGCCCGTGATAAGACGCAAGACATTTTTGTGGAAGTGTTTTTCGAGTGCTGTTTGTTCGCTGAGGAGGATCTAGTTCTCGTACACGGCCCGTGATAAGACGCAAGACATTTTTGTGGAAGTGTTTTTCGTGTGCTGTTTGTTCGCTGAGGGGGATCCAGTCCTCGTACACGGCCCGTTATAAGATGCAAGACATTTTTTTTGTGCGTAATATTGACAATTTAAAATCATTAGCAAATATACACATGTATACATTTTTATGACTAATAATAATAATAATTTAAAAAGTAATATTTGTAATGCCGTAAGCATACTCGCGTCACTAGTTTCTACAGGACAATGTTGTGCACACTTAGCCGTTCACGCATCACGTCACTAGTTTCAAAATGGCGGTCAGCGAGATGCCTTCGAACGAAGTCAAGTGCAGGTTTACTTTGCTCCTAAACTGATCGAGACAGAGATGATTTTGGGTTTGAACTTTGAAGTACATTTTATCAACGTCATATACGTTGTTTTTCCTGGTCTTGAAAGTAGCCTTTCCCATAGAACTCGGTCCTTTGCGGGAGGAAAGCATATGGAAAGTAAACTCGCTACGTGCATGTTTTGCACTGTGTCTGCCGACCATCTTCAACATTCTGAAGACTTTTTGACTAGATACAACACGCATATTGCTCGTCTGTTTTCCAGCCTACCGGCTGTAAGTGTAGGCCTGCTCTTTTTGATTAGTGGAGATGGGATTTTTGAACGGTCAAGCATGGTCTTGTCCTTCTGGTCTTGGGCACAAACCAGGCAGACTGAAATCCTTCCATCTAAATCTATATGTTCAGATGAACACCTAAATGCTGGATATTTTATTTTTGCAACCCATGCAACTAATCCGCACTCAAGTACTCACAAAACTCTTATGATCAAGCTTTATCAGGACTGAGAAACAATACAGATAGTAGCCTCTCCATTATATTACAAGTGTATTTATCTATTTACTTATGTATTTATTAATGTATTTATTTATTATTTATTTATGTATTATTTATTTATTTTTTATTTTTTAATTTATTTATTCACGTACGTAATTATTTATTCTTTATTATTTAATTATGAATGGAAGGAATTCCTTAATGCACACAAGCACTAGTGATATGTTGGTGGCCACCATGTAGAGGAAAGGAAGACATTTTTCAGTACACATACATCTATCTGTACATGTTCATAATCTATCCTTTACTTAGCATTCATATGTCCCAGGTATCTCTGACTTATTTTTATTTATTTATTTATTTTTGTTTGTTTGCTTGTGATGTAGGTTTATACATACACATCAGCATACAACATGAGAACATACACATATATGGCAATAGGTGTCATACAGCCCACTCACAACACCACCCCACACGCACACACAAACCGCAGAACACCCACCACAAGACATGCACAAACTTATACTGATAGGCATTAGTGGAATGTAAAACCTATAGAGAGTTGAGGTTAACAAAGTGGTCTGTATTGACTCTCTGTATTTTAGCTGCCCGCCTGCAAATCGTATTTATACAGGTAATCTTTAAAAACATAAAACCTTTCATAAAAACTTTCACAACAAGAAGAGAAAATTTGCAATAATTTGCAATAAACATCTTAACAGCAAACAAAGGAAAGAAAAAAAAAAAAAGAGGGCGGGGGGGTGGGGGGGGGGGGGGGGTCAGATTGATATCAGAGGGAGAGTACATGCAACCATCAATTTTGTGAACAGTACTGTTGGCCTCATGCACAGGGGCACAAAAACTTGGAGATGAGACTACACCTGATACAACAACACAACTAATACGCATACGCAGCCACGAGTTCTGTAAAGAGCACCTTTGTCAATAGCACCCGTCGCCAAATGCACATGGACATTATGGATGATGCCACTGCCCAACACGCATATTGATCAGTGATACCGTGAACTAGCCTGCACATGCAGCCATCAGTTCTGTAAATAGTGCCGGTGGCCACATGCACAGGGGCACCAAACGTATAGTGGGGGGGGGGGGGGGAGGGGGGCATTAACACATAAACCCTGCACTGAATGTTAGAGACAAACAATTTACCACATAGTGTTTTAAACATATAGTACATCTTTTAAAGTGTGGGACCCACGTTCACAGCATCTTAATTAACCCACAAAAATTAATTAAACTAATGACATCACAATGTTCTGACTAAAGCGGGTTTTCATACGCTGCTCTGCGAATGGAAGTTCCCGCCACCTTTGTTATAGTATGGTGGTAATGCAGGGTAAACTGAAGATGTTAGAATAGCTCTAATATTCCTTATTGTAAATGTGTTATAGTTTTGCAGGAGTCCAAAAAATACTACGTCAAGCTGTGCGATCGTTAATTTTTTGTTCCGTACGTAGTATCCGTTTTAGTAGACTAGTAGTGTGTATTGAGATAAGTGCCTATGTTAATTTACCACTCTCAATCATGTCCAGCATAACAAATATATACATTACATAGTAGATCACTGCTGAGTACATGTACACCAAGTAGCCAAATAAGTACGATTTTCTAAAATTAAGAGAGAAAAAAAATGATTTAAAAATGTACATCACATTGTATTCTATTTTCACGTTTTAAAGACAACACGTAATTTACAGTTAAACAGTTTATTTAATGTCTGTTCAGTCACAGGTGGTATCAAAACATAAAAACTTTCACAACAAGAAGAGAAAATTTGCAATAGTTTGCAATAAACATCTTAACAGCAAACAAAGGAAAGAAAAAAAAAAGAGGGGGGGGGGGGGGGTGTCAGATTGATATCAGAGGGAGAGTAATATTACGACTGGCAACGTTTTCTTTCAATAAAGAAGATGTGTTTGTCTTTCTTGTTCAAAATTTTACAAAATTAATACGGACATCAAACGAGCAAAATGTAATCAGCACCACACAAATCATTTGATCGACTGGCAAGGTTTTCTAACGTCTTCTTTGCCTACCTAGTTTTAAATTCTTTGTTGTTATTTTCCCACAACAAAATCTAATATTTGGAACAATAATATATGACAAGTAGATTGTTTTTGTTTCAATCCTTTCTATAAATGTTAAAATCTGTCTCATGGAAAATATAGTAAAAATTCCACCTTGATGAAGCTGGTCTGTACCCCCATATGCATCCGCTTCTGTCGTGACTTGAGCTTCATAAAGTAAATGTGCATTACATCAATCAAAACAAAACCTGTATGCAACAAACAGACACATTTCAAGGCTTAGTGTGGGTATGAAACCGTGCAGACGAAAAAGTCTATGAAAAGTACTCTTGCTATCATGTTCTGATTATATCGCTAGTAATTTCTAGTATGTAGGAATGAAACAAACATTAACTGTTTTTCGTACCAAAGTTCTCTGCTATGGAACAGTCTCCCACAAAAAATACGCTAAGTGCAGTGCAGTCATTCGTTTAAAAGCTCACTGAAAACGTACCTCTTAAAGTCTGCCTACTGATCACTGTGTGTGTGTGTGTGTGTGTGTGTGTGTGTGTGTGTGTGTGTGTGTGTGTGTGTGTGTGTGTGTGTGTGTGTTTGTGTTTGTGTTCGTGTTCGTGATCGTGTATGTGCTGTTTGGTTTTGTTCTTCTATTTTCTTAATATTTATTTGTATATTTATGTTTGCGTACTGTGTGTCCATTGTAAAGCGCCTAGAGCTCTGTCAGGAGGTTAGGCGCTATATAAATATCTATTATTATTATTATTATTATTATATTTATGTAATTTGCTATGGGTTTATCATTAAAAAACGGTAATATTTCAGTTTCTAGAAAATTATTAAAATATTGTAGTGACCTACTTTCGGAGCCGACCACACCCACTTTCGGTTGAGTGACACCGTGGGTCCCTTGCTCAAATGGATCCCTGATGTCCAAAGTGCAATATACAACACGGAGTTTGTTTCTAACAAGATGTGCAGGATACCCTCAAATATCCACCCTAAACACGAATCTAATACGAAACCGATCCGAATCCGAAGTGGGTCCAAAACAGAAAAAAAACCGTCCAAGTCCTTTTTATGTTTGTGTGTTTCCATTTCTTACACACCTTCTTTGCTGCCTTTGAGGGGAAAAGCTATATCACACACGTGTGATACAGCTTGGCTGTATCACACGTGGGTGATACAGCCGTGATGCGTGAACGGCCAAGTGTGCACAACATTGTCCTGTAGAAAGTCTGGTCAACAACACACGCGATATTGAAACGAAACCGATCCGAATCCGAAATGGGTCCGAAACAGAAAAAAATCGTGCAAGTCCTTTTTATGTTTGTGTGTTTTCATTTCTTACACACCTCTTTGCTGCCTTTAAGTGGAAAAGCTGTATCTCACACGTGTGATACAGCCGTGATGCGTGAACGGCCAAGTGTGCACAACATTGTCCTGTAGAAAGTCTGGTCAACAAAAAGGTATGGGCACACGCGATATTGAAATTTGACCTACTTTCAGCTCATGCGCAATGACATCATTTCACAGTGACGACTGGCACTCTGGCGTCATGTACTCCGCTTTTAGGAACATTTGTCCGGCATCCAAAATATTGACGTCGCACTACAAAGTAAATTACGTCCAGACCGTTGCCAAGACACAATGGCGGTTGTGTTGTGACTAGGTGTGTGCCGAAGACCAACTGACATCGGATTTATGCAAAGAAAAAGGTGAGTAAGAAATAGATTCTTACATCGGTGTTAAGGTCTTACTGAGAATCTCACTCTCGTGGTCTTAAAATCTCATCCTAGTTGCTTTCGCTCGTAGGATAAGGTTTTAAAACTACTCGAGTGAGATTGTCAGTATCACCTAAACACCGATGTAATAATCTATATATGTCCGATGCGATAAACGAATTCGCATCCGGCTTCGAACGAAAATTACGCAATTTTTGAAGTAAAATTGTATCATCGCATCTGTTTCAGATCGTCTTCGTATCGGATTCGTGCTTATGGAAACGTAGCTTAAAGACCCCCCCCCCCCCCTCACTATATAAGACAAGGCCACAACTGACACCTCAAACAAAACGCTACCTACATACACGAATCAATGATACAGTCAGTCTCCGTGTGCGTTAGTCAGGACAGGCTTAAAGTCTGGGACTGTAAATCTTTAAGCGAAATGACAAAGCCAGTAAGAAAATAAGAAAACAGCAGCAAGTACATGTTGGTTGTTTTTTTTTTACTCAATCAAATGAAACATAAAAACTCATTGAGCTCACTGGTGTTAAAAGTGGGTGACGGAAACACTGAAAGAAATAGTATGTGTACATTATGCAGTACCAGCCTCACCCCTCCCCCCCCCCTCACCCCACCACCACCACCACCACCACCACCACCTTTCCACCCTGCCCTAAACTAGCTGTTCATCATAAAACATATCTCACTGATTGATCACTTGACTGATTTATTTTACAAAATCGCAGTGCAACCTTTCCTGACATATACACTAGTATCATTGGTAGTGGCAGCTGCTAAAATTACTAAAAATGCTTGCAGCGAAACTCCAAATGTCAATATGCAGACAAACTGCAAATTAAGCATCAACAAAATACAGTTCATCTTTTGTGCAGTTAGTCTACTGCTAGTGAGATAAGGTTTAATTTTAAACAAAACATTGTATTAACTTTCAAGCGCCTTTACGCTGTGCTGTGTACTCTTTCAACGCGTAGTGTACAGTACTGTACCATCAGACTGTACCATCACTGAGACTGCATGGCAGTGACCACATATCACAACATAGCTTACCAGTGCAACTGACTGAATTAAATGTTACAGTAATATGTCAATAATCAAGTTCCAAAATTTGTTCAGCTATGACAGTTACAACGAAGTGGTGTGGTGCTCTCTCTCTTTTACAGCATGCAGCATGTTCCACTTTGGACATCTGCATGAGTCCTTTACAATCACAAAATCGTTGGGGGCAGGTTGGAGAGCCTTGACGGCCTCTACAGGACGAGAATGATACGCAAGGGCCTGAGGCTGGCAGCTGACACTTCCCACTGCCTTTCTAAGCACCTTCAAAAGCTCCCGTCTGGCCGTAGGTTCAAGGCTCCTCTTGTTAAAACCAAACTCTACAAGGGCAGCTTTGTACCCTCGGTCATCCGTCTCCTAAATGAAGAGTGTGTTAACTAGCGTATCTCTCTCTCCTTGTTGACGCCGTCGAGGAACTTGCACCTCAGATGTCGCAGTGGCATCTTGCAAGTGACAGACTCACTCCTATACCACTAACAATGTACACTGTGGTCATGTGGCGCGCATGTGATCCCAACGAAAGAAAATTTGTCGGCTAGACTGACACAATAAAGTAATTTGAATTTGAATTTGAAACACTTTCGATCAGTAGGCAGTTTATTGAGTGTTTAACACTGAACGCATGAACTGATGTAAAAAAATGGGTCTGTGCCAGGAAGGTGGGGGGGGGGGGGGAGGGGATGAAACAAAACAAAAGGGGGTGCCAGAGTATCTCTTAAACCCAATAGGTTTGGAAAACAAATGCAGAAAACTGTGTTGGCAAGCACACAAAAAGAATGAATTGTACTTTTCGTTGGAGATCAAAATATTCTTGGAGAAAAAAATCTCAAGATTTTGATTGCTGTGTTTGATTTTAATGAGGCTGGACTGTCCTCGCCCAATCCCCCCTCCGCCCCCCACCCCCATCCTCACCCCACCCCCGCAACTGCCCATCAAGTCTGTACCGTCAAGAATCAATATGTAATAAGCCCATTGCCATGAATTTAATACGCAAGTGCTTGGTCATGTGCTGATGAATGGGGTGTGCGGAACTGAGCAGTACTTCTCTCTTGAGAAAATAAGTCAACTTGTTAGGTAAACACATTTGACAATGCAATTTAGCTGTGACAGTCAAAGGCAAGAACTGGCTTCGCAGAAGTATGGGGGTGCAGCTACCTTCATTTTAAATGCCAGCTGTTGATTAATGGGCATCCATATACGTTTCGGATGGGGATATTGCATTCAGACTGGTACATGTATCGTATGGGCGGTATGATGGCAACATTTTGAGTCGGAATGTTCTCGGAAATTTCCTGTGTAAATCAAATATCAGCAAAATAACCACAAATTTGAACAGTTTTGAGCAGATATGCTTGCTGTTCATCATCATCATCATCATCATCATCAGTCCCTTGCCCGAACTGGGCGTTGGGGGGACTGAAAGGCAGCAGCAACAGACAGTGCTCTCCACTGAGTTCTATTTTGGGCGGTGGCAAGCAAGTCTGGCATCTCGAGTTCGGTCCATTCTTTTATGTTTGCGACCCAACTCTTTCTCTGACGACCTCGCCGACGACTTCCTTCGAGAGTGCCTTGGAGGATAGTCTTGGACAAGGTGTTGTGTCGGGTCACGTGGCCAAACCAAGCAAGCTTGCGCCGTTTCACGGTTGCCAGAAGGGGTTCATGTGGGCCCACCAGAGAAGTGACGATGCTCCGTACATATTCGTTGGTCTTGTGCTCGCGGTACGAGATGCGGAGCAACTTCCTCAGGCACTTGTTCTCAAAGGCCTGGATTTTCTTTTCTGAGTCTGCAAGCAGTGTCCAAGTCTCACAGCCGTAGAGTAGAATAGACACTACGAGGGACTTGTAAAGCCTGTACTTGATGGTGAAGCTGATGGAGTTACTTCGCCATATCCTGTCCAGCCTGGCCATTGCGGATGTTGCTGTACCTATCCTGATACGGATCTCTGCTATGCAACTACCGTCTTTGGACAGGGTGGCTCCCAAGTACTTGAAGCTGCTGACCTCTTCTAGCTTCTGGCCGTTCATGTGGATGTTGCTGCTGCTGTCGCTTGTGGTGTTGATCATCACTTTGCTTTTATCCGTACTGATCTCCATGCCATAAGACCCTGCGCTACTTGAAAGTTTGTCTGTCAGGTTTTGAAGCTCACTATTGCTGCCTGCCATGAGGTCAATGTCGTCTGCGAATCGAAGATTGCACAGGGATCTGCCACCAATAGAGATTGAAGTATGGTGGTCGTGGAGGGTTGCTTGCTGTTAGCTCCCCGCAAATGACCGCTAATTGCGCCATCGGGCAAAATGCAAAAGAAAATATATATATATAAACCGACGGGAGCGCTAATTATTTGAATGCATTAGAACATAATATTGTTTTCCGAAAAATACAAATTATTTTTTCATTTACTGTGAGTTATCTCCAATAGAAAATTCATTATTATTATATTTAAACTGTGACTCCAGGCGATCGATTTATTAAAGCAAAGTTTCTAATGTGGATAGCATAGACATCTGGTCCCTCAAAATAAAACTGCAAATGGCGGTAACGTCGGCAGTACAAACTTAGCTACAGAAAATGTCTCCATCCTCCGGTGGCAAAATTATGACATGGGCGTAATGTATTCATCCCATACTTTATTTTGATATACTCAAACCTATGTTACTCAGAAGAAACTACTATTTCGTAAACGGCTGACCGTCTATGAAGGGCATCTGCTAGGCTAAACGCACACTTTCTGAGGAATCCGCGTTCTCCGCGTAACAGTTGCACCGCACGCATCCAGTAATCAAAGAACACTTGGCCGACGTCGGCCGCAGTGGGCCCACCCACAGTCGTGCGCATGCCCAATGGGGCCGATGTCGGTCAGAGGACCTTTGCTTACTGGGCACTATGAGAAGCATCGACAGGAACAGACAGTCTGAGTGACTCAGTTGTAATTAGTGGTATGCTATGATCAGTCAAGGGACGGTTTGCGCAAAAGCAGTGTGTTTAGCTGTTACAGTTCGTTACTGGTCAGCCCTGACGCCCTACAAGACATGACTCGACCATGAGAGTTCAAGTGCTGTGCCAGAATAGCTCGACCTCTAGAGGCACCAAGCTATTTTGGCACTATCCTTGAACTACTATGATCATGGTGAATCTCTCTCCTGAACTGTGGTGTAGCCTTTCGACGAACAACTCCAAGATATGTGAACTTCGACCTCAAGGCAACACTTCCGTAACCATTTTCAGCAGTTTTCTTGGCTTTATTCTTCTGTGCGGCGTGCATGGAACAAGATTAAGTAATATAGGGGTGGGGGAAAGGGTCAGGCACGGGGGCGGAGAATAGTTAATCTTTTACTTGAGAACAATTTGCTCTGAGCATTTCTTTGTGGGGATATTGCGCTATAGAAGAGTTATATATTATTATTAAAAGCGTTGATCGATATAGCCTGTCCGTGTGGTTTTTTTATGGATGCAGTAATGGGAGTGACTATGCCTTGGCATACCAAGTTTGTGTGTGTGTGCGCGCGCGTGCGTGCGTGCGGGCATGTGTGTGTGTGTGTGTGTGTGTGTGTGTGTGTGTGTGTGTGTGTGTGTGTGTGTGTGTGTGTGTGTGTGTGTGTGTGTGCCGCAACACCTTCTGGAACGTGCACAGTACTCGTATCACATAACGTTTATTTGCACGAGTCACATGAAGCAAATCCGAATCCGGGATTAACCTGACGTGACCAGTTTAAAGGCAGGGCACGCCCAGAGTTATCCTGCACTTAAGAAGAATATATAAGTCGTGCTTACGGCATTGCAGTCTTGTCTGTATGTGTATTTGAAGGGGGGAAAAAAGTAGCCTGAAAATTAATTTTAATCCACTGTTTTGCAGTTTGCCCTCTCTCAGCCTTATTCTTTCTTGCTTTGGGTTTTCTAGGCTTTTCTAGATTTTCTTGCCGTAACTTCTGGCTTTACAAAATTATTTTTTTCATTAAGCAAACGTCCTAAGGCCCACGAAGGCCGCAGTAAGCCGGCGCACGGGTGTGCGCGGGCCTACTGCGGCCGTCGTTGGCCCGAAGACGGTTTGCTACTGGGGCAGGTTGATACATACACAAGAGAAACGGCACCGACCAGCGCTAACAAAGGTAAGACAAGAAATCTATGAAGGCGATGCAGCAGTTTAAATGTTCGGCCATTCGACAACAGGTTCTCAGACCGACGTCGGCCCAAGGTCCTTTGCGCACGGGGCACCGAGTCAGAGTTCCACTGCACAAGTATAAATTACAACTGATGCAACACCCATATAATTCATACAAAGAATTCATGCCTACCTTATTTGCTCCTTCTGCCGAGTGATTTTCGCCATATAAGTCTGAGATTTAGAGTTTATGTTATCATTTACTATTCAGTGCACACTGTACTGAAGAATAAACAAACATGTTTTTATAACGGATTTTAAACCGTGTTTTCGTTTTCCGACAAGCCAGTACATCAGTTTCAAACTAAAAGGATCACATGATTTGAGAAATTAGTGTTCCTGGAATGTGTATAGAACTCGTATTACACTGAAATTACACCGAGTCACAAGAAGCAAGTCCGGGATTCAAGCCAGTGTGTCTAAAAAAGCGAGATTTTCAATGATGTATAATGAGAATGTCGCTTTAAAATAATAATAAACAATAATATTTTTTTTTATTTTAAAAAGTCAGCATGGTGATGCAGGAAGATTTTCGCCGATAAGAGCGCATGTGAATTTCCCGAAACTCAAGTGATGGGGGAGGTGAAGGGGGAGGTCGTCAGTCGATGGGGGGAGGGGGGGGGTCGCCTGATCATTGTAATTATTATTGACCTCTAGTTAGCACACAAGCAAAATGTTACGTATCATGTAGTAGTAATGTACTGGCCAGATTCAATGCATTGTGGTCTAAAAATCGTTTTCCACGTTAAATCATTTAAGACGTGCCGCTTCCATACGGGGATTTCAGGTACACTCGCCACCCCTCCCCCGCTCCCCGCCCCCCCCCCCTCCTCCTCTCCTAACCCTCCCCTAGAAAAGAAATGTGGAAGAGTCGAATAAAAGTTTAATGGCTTCAGAAGTCATAAAAAAATGGCTGGGTTATATAATCTCTTTTAAGGGTAGTAAATGACATGTAAAACATCCCAAAGAGAATGTCGGGACCCTCTACCCCTCTCCCCCCCCCCCCCTCTCGATAGGTAACTGCCGGATCCGCTCCTCTTTCGCCACTACCACATGTACAGATACATCCCCCGCCCCCCCCCCCCCCCCCCCCCCCCATCCCCAGATCATCTCGCAGTGCCACTGGCAAATAAAGGGAAGATTTTCTGCAAATATTTTAAGTGTTCTTGCAGTGGAAGGCACCCTGTCCATTTTTAAGACGTCACTAAGGAACATTGTCGTATCAACAGAACTGACCGTCTGTATGCAATCAGGGTCTTTTCAGGGACGGATTTGTTACCTCAAGGGAGGAGTGAGGTTGAAATAACTGATTTATTAGAAAACGTAATGTGAGGAAAAGGCGAGTGAATTTTGACTTTGCCACTACTGGACGAAAAATCAAACAGCGGGAGGAGGGCGGGGGTGGGAGGGGGGATGGCTGGGGAGGGGGGTGGGGGAGGGCCTTGGGGATCTGGTTGACCTTTCCACCTTCGGTAGAGAAAAAGGGAAAATTACATAGCCTTTTAAAGTATTTTTGGTGGGGTGGTAGTGGTGGGGAGGGGTAGGTGGGGGGGGGAGAGGGGATGGTGGGGGGGGGGGGTATGTGGGGTCCAGAACCTCTGGATACCTAGCTCTTATACCAAGCGCGTACAAGAGCCCAAATAATAAAACTGAAGCTGCGGGCGGGTTACTGGATTCCCTTTGCGCGATCGGCTGTTCAATGGAAAATTTTCCTATATGAAATAGGAAAACTGACGTATGGATAGCATATTACTTTTCATATTACATGTGTCGTATAGTCTAATTATTATTTGACCATTTAAAAATACATTTCTGCAGAAATATGCGCCGTGCGAAATCACACCTTGTTCATCAAGAGTATGTGTAAAGAGTAGCGGCATGCACTATGTAATCTAGCTGATTCTTGGGCGGAGGGTTGGTTTTTCACGCCACAGCCATTAAACGTGGTTAACCACATTCGCGACCAACAACTAGTACAGACGTCACTAATCGAGTGTGTCAAAACGTGTCGGAAATTTTGTCCTTCAGTCCCCATTTTGTTAGTTTGTGTAAACGATCACCGAAGTGATGGGTTGTAATACGATCACCGAAGTGATGGGTTGTAATTCGAAGTTGACGCACAAAATCTGAAGAAGGCCGGAACTTGACCTGGGTACTTGAAAATCAGTTACATTCAAGCTTATAAGAACTAAGCTTATAAGTCAGCTCAATGGATACTTATTTGTTATATTCAACAGAACATGTAACAATGTTACAAAAACATGTACTTACGAAGTCTGTGCTAGTCGCTTGTTGCTTCAGAAACAAAGTTCTCGTAGCTGGACAGGTGCCGGCAACTGAAACGGCGGCCTTGACTGCTTACTGACGTCATCAGTGCGCTCATAAAATATCCCCCCCCCCCCCCCCCCCCTGCCTTCGACATATTGTAAGCAGTATGACATTTGTCAACATCAACATTATCAGCATTTCGAATAGGTCCAAAACTGATTGTAGCGAAATAACTAAACTTGAAATAACAGTGAACCATAATAAACATTATGCGCATTTTTATGATTAAAACGTCATGATGTTACGCGTACGCAAAAACTGATTTCAGCCAACACTGTTATGGCATGACCTTGACATATTTGCTCTACTATGGTGTAAGGGAAACAACTATGGCGCCGATTTATTTTCAGACTGGATCAGTCGAGTTATGTTCCTATGATGTTAAATGTTTGCCCATGAGTGAACTGATGAAGGTGCTTTAACATGAAACTGAATGCACTTTGCCGGGTTTAAAAAAAAAAATAAACAACCTCACTCTGACGTAAGTCTAAACACGAAAGTACAGTTAATGTTTGTAAGCAATGTTTGTATATAAAAAAGGAACGAATTGCTCACACCATAATTATGTCATTATAGTACTCCATTAACTAGCCCGTTATGTATGCTGTTACCGGTCCTGTTCAGTTACTGTTCAGTTACAGTGCTGCACAAAAGGTTTAACCCTTTTAGTGCCGATCAAATATGAACACCACCCAACTGCAAGAGATATAGACTGATCCTCATGAGCCCCGCAATTGCGGGGGCTCATGAGGATCTATGCCTCTTGCTGAAACCACTTTGTATCCATCGCTCATGGGACGGCTGGAGCTCTTTCGCGTCTGATTGACACAGATTTTTGACGTGCAATGTACGTGCAGTGGCAGTGAAGGGGTTAATGTTAACCCTTTGAGTGTCGGTAACTGTTTTTGTCGCGAGTATGCCTACAGGAATCATTGCGACTAAACCCACTACCGACACCAAAAGGGTTAATCAAACACCGCTTCAAGGCATGTACGCAACCTTTAAATTCTGCTTTTTTCAGAAAATACATGTGCACTATATTTCCTAGAATTCCGACTTTGGGATCCTAAATAGTAACCTCGCGATGCACTTTGGGTCGGATCAAAGACAATGCAGACGGTAAATGGACTGGATTGCCCTTTCGAAATAGAAACACAACAATTTCAGTGCTGCATCACTCAGGGGCGAATTAGTTACCTCCCGATGAGGGAGGGGGAGGCTTAGGGGGGTTCCAACCTTTTGTTCGGGGACTTCAGCTTGACACAGATGGGGCTCAGAGTGCATAACCACTGCTCCCTACTGTCCAATGAAGGAAGTTGCACGTAACGAGGTCACTTGATTTGGGGTGATCGGATTCCAGTTGTGAAAGGTTTAATAACCTCTGTTATGTATGGCTGTACTCTAATGGATAGTCAAAAGAACGGCGAAAAAAAGGTCTTAGTTTAGGCAAGACAGCAGTACAGTGATAACGCGTTGCATCGGTGAAGTTTTAGCAATCCAAACCACGGAGCAGATCGCGGGTCTCTCAGCCACCACTCCATCTGGGCACCGATTCTCACCTGCCACAACTGGAAGAGATCGCCCTGGCCCTATTTAACAAACCAGATCAATGCCACTGCAATTTCGTAACGTAAAGATTCTCGGGCCGACGGCGGCCGCAGTTTAGAATTTCTTCCCATTATTTTGGCGTCCTTGATGGCTTACACTGGCCAAATTGGCTCGCTATTACATACTTTATGAAAAAGCTATCACGGGCGTGTATCCATATACTGATTTCATTAAACGGCAATACAAATTAACAAATTATATAGTGGAATAAATCGTCCTAGTACAGTTTCAACATACATACAGTAAAGTCTGGATATAACATATTCGCAGGGGACCGAGATTTGTTTGTTGTTGTAAGCGGAATTTGTTATAAGCGAAATGTCTAATATAATAATCCCAACACATCGACAAAAGCTTGTTTTAAGCCTAAGTTCATTCATTTACAGAGACATTTTTAATGTAGAATCACTTAATTAATTGTAGTTTTCAATTACCATACGTAAAAGATAGTTTATTTTTACTGTTTTTTTTTTTTCTTTTTATGTTTTAAGTAAAAATCTGTTTTAGTCAAATCAGCTACTCTCCAGATTGATGTCTATCCTAAGCCTAACGTCCCTTCTTTGCGGTGCGGGTGCCAGTCGTCTTAGCTTCGATCATAAAATGATTTTTTATTTTCATTCGCTCGGATAAGTAATTTTTTTCACAATTACAGCAAACACCGGATATAACAAATTGCCAGGGGACCCACCTTTTTATGTTACAAGGAAAGTTTCAGATTCTTAAAATAAAGTTTTACAAATGTCATACAGGTACATGTTAATGTAGATGCAGTTGATTAACACGTTTCCACTTTATTTAAAAACAGAAAATAATACAAAGTGTTGTTTTGTGGTGGATAAAGCGTTTACTCCTGAACCAACCCGTGACTCCTTTTTGGCGATGTGGATGCGATTCACCTTTAGCTTGAATAATAATTTTACTTTTGTTTCACAAATATCCTTGTTATTGATCGCTCCGGTAAATAAGCACTCTTTTGTAAGTTCGAACAAACATCAAAGCGACCTGCTGTAAGTCGGGACTTCGCCGATACAACGGGCGGGTTCTCAGCGTTGTCTTGCTTTAACTCATACGTTTATACCCTTCTCTTTACAATCCATCTGAGTAGACACATGTAACGGTGACTTTCTACTGCTTCTGGTATTCATAGGGTGGGAGGAACTCTCCCGCGTAGCAAAGGAAAAAAATAGCAGACAGGCCTTTATTGTAGCCACATTTGTTAGAATAGTCTTTCTGCGCAACTTTGTTGTAAGACCTATTAAAAACATTTCTAAGGAAATTATTGTAAACTAAAAAATGTTATTGCATGGAGCAGGTAGCTTTACTACAACAGCCTAGCTAGCGCTGATACACCATACTGATTTTGGGAGGTTGTTGTCTGGACCACGAAACTGAAATTGTCTGGCATCTATACAATCGTTTCGTGCCGTCCATACAGTACAGACGTTTGATATTTCTGTGAGTGATGAGAGTCTTGACATACGCAGTCCCCCCCCCCCCCCGACCCCTTCTCGCCACCCATATCCCCCTGTTGTTTGATATTTTGGCGAGGGATGAGAGTTCTGACAAACGCTCTTACGCCCCCCCCCCCCTTCCCCACCCCCACCCCCACACCTACTGCCATAAAAGTATAATCTCATTCAAGCGTCGGAGAGTTTTAGGAAAACGCACCCTACCCAGCTGGTTTCAGACCACATCACTCCCCTGCTCAAACTCCTTCACTGGCTCCCCATCCCTCAACGCATCCAATACAAGATTCTGTCTCTATGCTACAAATCCCTGAACAACTAAGCTCCTGCCTATCACTCCAACTTACTTCACCCCTACACTCCTTCCCGCTCCCTATTTAGAAATCATACATTAATCCATCCCCTTCAGTCGGGATTCAGACCAAAGTACAGCTGTCACACGGCCCTAGCACGTCTAACTGATGTGTGGCTACGCTCAATAAATCAGGGCGAAATTACTGGCGCTGTATTTATTGACTTACGAAAAGCCTTTGATCTTGTGGACCATAAACTTCTACTTTCCAAGCTAAATGTGTACTTCGGTAGTTCGTTTGGCAATAAATGCATTTCTTCCTCAAATAACTACAGCCAGAAATTTCTTTACCACCATGGCACAACTCGACTTTTCGCCTCATATCTTAGCGACAGACAGCAGCGCGTCATGGTCAATGGATCATACTCCTCAATCGGATTAGTAACACGGGGAGTTCCCCAGGGTTCAGTCCTAGGGCCTCTTCTGTTTTGCCTCTTTATAAATGACCTGCCGCTACATTTGACTAGCGACAAAATTTCATGTGATTTATTCGCTGATGACGCCACAATTCACACCCCGGACAAGAGTATTGATTCTTTAAATAGTCGTTTACAGCAGGGTTTGAGCGAAATTTCCACTTGGTGCTCAAACAATGAAATGATTTTAAATCCTTCCAAAACGGAATCCATGACGATAGCAACCCGTCAGAAGCACCAGCTCAAGCCACTTACACTCAGCCTGACTATCCATAACGACATCGTTACACAGGTCACGGAACACCGATTACTTGGTGTAGTTGTTGATGACCAGATGAAGTGGCAATCGCACATAAATGCTGTATGTAAAACTGTTGCCAGAAATGTTTTTATGCTTTCAAAGTTGAAGTACTTTATCAATGTTGATGCCCGCAAGTTATTTTACAATGCACATGTCAAATCCCACATCGATTATGCGTCCACGATATGGGATGGCAGCGGTGACACACTTGAAGAGCGTCTTAACTCCCTGCATCGGAAAGCAGCGAAACATATCCTGCCTGATTCAGCCCTGACAACTAACGAAAGACTTAAAAAACTGAAAATGCTACCTCTTAGCAAGCATTACCTCTTAAACAAGGGTGTGTTTATGTATAAAATCTGGAATGAGATTCACCCAGAATATCTTTGTAAGCTCTTTACCAAGGCAAGTTCAGGTTATTCTACTTCAAGACGAAACTTTATTACACCTCGCCCCAGGATAGATCTATTTAAAACCAGTGTATCTTTCTCAGGCGCATCTTTCTGGAACAAACTGCCTACATGTATAACACACGCTAGCTCCCTCTCCTCTTTCAAGGAATGCCTCCTCAAGTACTTGTCTGCTGATACATAATCTACCACAAGTATCCGTATCAAACATGTGCTTATCGTATAATCAGTGCATGCTGCCGTATGGTTTGTCATTACTAATAATAATCGCCTAATTACATAATTCAAGTTTCTATTATAATCCAAATAATTTTTGCTGCCTGAAGTGAATTTTCACTATGATCCAAATGATTTGCTTCGTATATAGGTCAAGTTATCATTAGCGCGTGTCTGTGTGTGCGCGCGAGCGTGTATGTGTGTGCGCGCGTTTCATGTACTTTATGTTTTCGTTTGTTTTTGTATGACCGAATGAATGAATGAATTTTGTTTAATGTCTTTTCATGTTTAATGTCTCCTAATTTTTCTTTGTGTAATTTGGTACTATTAGTATTACAATTATTATCCTGTGTTTGTAGAGTAGCAACGGCAAGTATGAAAAATGGCACACGTGCTAATTACTTCATCCGTTGAGAAATAAAGTTTCATTTCATTTCATTTCATTTCCCTCCGCTCCGCCTCCGACCCTCTTCGCCTCCACATTCCCCGCACCAAACTCAGCACTTTCGGCCCCCGCTCCTTCTCCGTCTACGGCCCATCCACCTGGAACACTCTCCCAATCTCTCTCCGTCAGAAACGCTCTCTCTCCTCCTTCCAGTCCGCCCTCAAAACTCATCTCTTTTAACAGTTCTAGCACTATAACATCACCACACTCCCCACCCCCAGCTGACTGTTGTAATGTATTTGTGGTACGTGAGTCATTGTCTAAAGCGTGCGCATGCGTGCGCGAGTTGTGAGTGCGCGCTTAGAGTTATAATTATTATAAGATAAGCGCATTATAAATACCGTAATTATTATTATTATTAGACGTCTAAAATTGCTGGACCCAACGCTTGCTGGCCTTTATTTAGCTAAATCATTTGGTCAAGACTGTAGACAGATGCACGGCAACATTTTTTTTCAGCAGTCTCTGTGAGACAAAATCTTGAGTCTGCTTTGACTACTGCCTAGGCACAAGCAGTTAACTGTTCATAATATTTCTTGCCTTCTTGCACTTTCATCGTACTCTCTTGGAAGACAGGCTTTCGTACATAAATATGCTTTAGCCATCTGTTTAGCTAACTGTTGCATTAGATGGAGCATATGTGGGTTTAGCAGCATACAAATCGGCAAATATCTGCGACACCTATTTTTCCAGTGCCATGCTTTCTTTACGAAGCCGGGATGGAATCACATACGAAAAAACGTCACGTTTTGGGCCAGTTTTAGGGGCAATCTCCAAAAGTTACGTTCGTAAAAATGCTAGATCTCTAAAACCGGTGGATACAAATTTACGATATTTTGCCACAACTTGCGTGATATGTTGCTCTTAAAATGACATAGCATATTTTCTTGTTAAATGGCCCTAGTTACTGAGCCTAATGCAGCTCCGCACGTCAGTCCTAATATGCACTCATTCAAGGCGTCGCATCAACAAGCCTTGCTCTAGATCTTCCGGACGCGTGCATTTTCAGCCAATCAAAAGAATAGAACACATTTGCCGCAGAACGTGCCGAGCGCACCGACAATTCGCTGGTCTCACGAGCGGCTTTCACGTAGGTAGCAACGCCTTTGGTAACTGTTCCTATTGGTTAAAAAAACAAACAAACAAACAAAGCCCTATACTCCTATGGCATGATCAAGTCATTATTTAAACGGCACCCAAAGAGAGGTACTGCAACTAACAATGAAAGGAACACAACGAAGTCAATGCAAAAATGCAGCATGGTAAAATTTCTTTGTTTGGCAGTCCTGGTGGCATAACTTTGGAAAATAGACATTTAACGGATGTGTG
>BTPG01000006.1:139968633-140001133 GCA_036245525.1 Semisulcospira habei
GAAACCGCAGAAGCATTCTTTAAGTACTTAACTCTTTCTGCCTGTGACACACCACAGCAAGATATGGCTCGACCATGATAGTTCAAGGGTGGTGGCAGAATAGCTTGACGCCTATAGGAGCCAAGCTATTCTGCCACCACCCTTGAACTATCATGGTCGATCTGTCTCCTGAATTGTAATGCCGTCCTCAGAAAATAACTCTAAAATGTGGGTACTTCGTACCGCGGGCACAATGAGTTAACTATAGCTGAATGGACTTGCAAACAAACTAGTGAAGTTTAACTCTTTGGCTGTGGGTAACGCTTATGTCTGGTGATTTCAGAACATGGTGCTGTGGTGTAGGGTTCGGACACATAAGGGTGTACGGTGTACCCATAGGGGCTCGATGACAGTAGCTTTGACTAATGCAACTCCACTGCGCCACCGCGTGCGCGACAGGGCCTATACTAAGCTCAAGACAAAATACAAGAGAGGAAACGAACACGCCCGCAAAATTTTAGATGTGGCCGGAAGTATCCCAGCATGCACGGACCTCTTTCTCAACATCTAGAGTTGAACGTTAAACCCTTTAGTAGAGAGCCGTGAAAGAGGCCTTTATGCACTGCAGTGTATCCATTGTTTTCTGCCGTGTTTACTCTAAAGTCGAAGAGAATTACTCGAAAAGATATTGTCAACTGAGCAGTCGTTAAACCAGACTCCATTAAATTAGACCTTTTGTGGCTGGGGGAAATACGTATCTATACTCCATAAGCCAGTCTTGGCTACCGTGCACCCCCCCCCCCTCCCCACAATACTCAATAAGATGGGTTTCAAAGTGTACCTTAGAATGTCCTGAGATGTTTAAGCCATGTTTCCCCTAAAATCCTTAGGAACACACCAGAGATATAACCCATGGCGCAAGGGTACCCCCATTCACGCTCTTCGCGGATCCTAAAGTGAGCTTGAGAAACATTTTCCTCTAAATAAATCAGAATTTATTACAGGAGACCAAATCAAGCAATATTATGTTAAGGCATACTTCTGCGTCCTCAGCAAAAACAGAATGAAAAAATATTGAAGTCTGTGGCTCAGAGTGATGGTATTTGTGCACCCAGTAAATGGCCATTTCCGCGAAATCGAAAACAAATAATAAAATAATGTTTCCGATGCCCTCAGAAATTTTGTATACAACTGATAGGTCTTTTTTTAAAAAAGGTTTTATTGGTTAGGATAGAGTACTACGGTTACTCCCAACCTGATTTTATGATGCTGTGATGCATTTAGGGGCCACAGTGGCTGAATCTGCTGCCCTACCCACATTTTACCAGTACGCATAGGAACGCAAAATGATCAAAAAAATTGCTTACGTCATACTCCTCTATTTAAATATTTTTGTTTCCCAGTTTTCTTAACAAAGTATGTATATTGATTATAAAAATCTGTGATCATTTCATTAATTTCAATGTGACCCATCAATTTAATTGTAACTATTTTGGATTAAGAACATAAAGGAGGTGTGTGTGTGTGTGTGTGTGGGGGGGGGGGGGGGGGGGAGTCTGTAAGCCGGGGCTGCTGCTAAAGCTTATGCTGTCTGGATTTGGAGGCATGATGTACTGATGGCTGAAAGACTTCCTCTTCAACAGAATTGCATGATTGAAGTCGACGGCACACTCAGCAGTCTTGTCAAACTCAGGGAAGATGTATCTCGGGGAGGTGTCGTGTCTCCGATCCCTTTAATGTCCGTAAAATATGTGGAACGTTGGACTGTATTCTGATCAAAATGTGACCAATCAATTTGTGTGCTGTTTGTTTATTGGGAAAAAAAGGCAAATATGATGGACTGAATGAGTGAAACAAGCGGGTCTTTTATGAGATATTTTACCTAGCGTAAGACGGGTCTAGTATGGTCTTTTCTTCTCATTTATTTCGTCTAGAAAGGTGTAAATATGAATATGCCTAATAAAGTTTCATGGTTCCTAACAGGGAAAACAATGTTAATAAATACGCCAGATAGCTCTAAGAATGTCACTGCATCATGAGAATGACCCGTGTTCTGCATCTTGTCAAGCCTGGCATTTTTGGTTTTGTCAAAGTATCTTGGTATACTGGTCTGACCGAACTGGTATTTGCTTGCGCCAGGTTGTTGCTGTAATTTGCGCGAATGTGATCCCCACCAGTTTCTTCATCTGAGAATTTTTTCCCCGCAACTCTAGCTTCCATGGCTTTGATATGAGGCCTACACCTGAATCCAGTAATTTATATGTTGCCAGTAAAGTTGGCCTGTCTGTCTTTGGTACTGGAAGGTCTCCAGTTTTCAAGGTGACCTCTTCCATCTGATTGAAAGAGATGGTCTAGCTCAGTTTGAGTGGCCATCTTTCAAGTCCAGCTGCTGACTCTATTGGCAGCATCCTGGAGTGGATTCTGCAGGATGCTATTTCAGTATGTTCTGCTGCGCTCCACACTGCACTTTTTGAAAGTCATCCGCATGGAGGATGTTTGAGACGAACCGTGGTACTGCTGTACTGTACTGATGTCATTAATGTAGACTAAGAACAGCATCAGACACATCACCTCCCTGAGGTACATCTTCCCTGAGTTTGACAAGACTGCTGAATGTGCCGTTTACTACAGTCTTGCTGTTTTATTCATAGAGCGTATATAAAGGGAGTGGCGATTCGAGCCTCGCAGCGTGCGGCGTCGCGTAGGCAGCGGCCGCCATCTTGAGAGTTCCGACGCCAGCGTTTCTGGCAATAGGCGGCAGAGACAGTTCACGTTTGCACTCCATTCACATATAATGACGGGCTGAATCTCATTAACGCATCGAGGCTTGACATGTATAGAAGATAGATCGACCATGATGGTTCAAGGGTAGTGCCAGAATAGTTTAGCCCCTAAAGTGATCACGACCACATACTGACGTGAAGAGTAGTGCCAGAATGCTCTACCGCCTACCACTATTTCAAGGGCTGTGCCAAAATAGCATGACACTTAGAGTGATCGCGACCATATTCAAGAGTGGTAGCAGAATAGCTTAGCGCCTACCATGATAGTTCAAGTGTGATAGCAACATAGCTTTGGCGCCTCAGTAGTGATAATCAAGAGTGGCGCCAGAATAGCTTCAGTGGCACCTAGAAGGATCGACCATGTTCAAGGGTGGTTCCAGAATAGCTCAGCGCCAAACCATGATAGTTCATAGGTGGTGCCAGAATATCTAAGCTCCTAAATGCACAAACTTTTGAACTGTAATGGGCTATGTCCCACCTGTACAAAAATAAAGTCTTCGGTGTACAGCTCCTAAATGTGCTGTTTTGACACCACCATTGAACATTTTGTATTGTTTAGTCGTCTAAAAATACGATACTTTCATGGTATAAATTGAAAATGTTCGCGTGTCATACCGTTCTATCTGTTCATAAAGTTAGGTATGAGTGTGTAAATCCTACGGAAGTCACTGAAACACTGACAGTGAATGTCAGATTCTTTTTACATTATTTATAGAGTTCGGCACGAAAAACTCAGAATGCGTCTGCATAATAAAATAATCAGCTCCTTTTCAGAGTTCATGTTCGTCGGTTTGTCTGTCAGTATTTCTGCCTCTTCTGTCTGTCTATCAGTCAGTGTCTCTGCCTCTTGTGGCTGTCTGTTTCAGCCTCTGTGTTTCTGTTTCTTCTGCCTCTGTCACTGTGGCTGGTGCAGTGATAATCACATGATTATTAGTATTCTAAAGACAAAGAGCATGTTAGTTACTACACGTCCGAAACACCAGCATGGCCTACCACCTTTAACACTCTCCTTATATAGCCTGCCTGTAGAACAATTAACTAGGCATCGCTTATTAGGCGTTATAGTGGACAACCAATTAAGCTGGAAACCGCACACTGACTCTGTATGCAAAACAATCCCCAAAAATCTATTTCTGTTATCAAAACTACGCCATATAGTTAATACAGATATCCGTTAACTCTTTTCCATGCACATATTAAAACGCATTGTGACTACAGTTCTACCGTCTGGGATGGATGCAGCGAAGTTCACATGAAAAAAAGTTAATTCCTTGTATCGTGGGGGCATTAAATTATTACTTCCCGGTCATACTTCGACTGACGAAAAATTAAAATCTCTCAAGTTGCTAACATTGAATAAACAGTTTGAATTTAATCGCTGTGTTCTACTGCACAAGATCATGCACGGAAAAGCCCCACCCTATCTAAAAACTCTATTTTCCGACAATAATAGGAAAAACACGAGAAATAGTTCGATCCACCTTCCAAAAATTAGATTAGACATCTGTAAAACCAGCCTTTCCTATTCAGGTGCTAAAGCGTGGAATATTTTACCTCCACACCTGAAATCATTTGTAAGATTAGCGTCTTCAAAGATCGCCTCCATAAATATTTACTTCAGAAGTAATAGTATGTTCGGCTCCATAATTATGCTACTATTCGTATAGTTAGTGACAGGTTTCCTATTACCTAATAATCTTCTACTGTTGCTGCAGATTATGTAATAGTTCGATTGTCTGCATTAACATGTCAGGTTCATACTTGTACATATATTTTTTTTTTTTTTTTTTTTTTTTTATTTTTTTTTTTTTTTTATTTTAATTTTTCTTTTTTTTCTGAGGGTGGGATGGGGGGGGGGGGGGGATGGGTCTTTTTACTTATATATGTTTTATCTTTTGCTGTATCGTCTGGTGTATTTTTGTATGTGTAGAGTAGCAGGGCAGTTTGGAAGATAACTTTTTATCCTGAATAAAAACGTTCCATCATCATCTGTCTGTCTGTCTCTCTCTTTCTCTCCGGCTCTCTCTCTCTCTCTCTCTCTCTCTCTGTCTGTGCGTGCGTGCGTGCATGTGTGTGTGTGTGTGTATGTGTGTATGTGTGTGTGTGTGTGTGTGTGTGTGTGTGTGTGTGTGTGTGTGTGTGTGTGTGTGTGTGTGTGTGTGTGTGTGATGGCGGGTGTGTGCGTGTGTCAGTCCGGGAGTGTTATGCAATCGCCGGTGTGCGTGCAGGAAGAAGGCAGTCCTAAGAACTTATGTTTTTCATTTCATCCACAGTATGCACATAGTGTATATGTTATGGGGCAAGAGAGATGGATCAGTCACGTAGGGACACAGAGGTGTAAAAACAGGGAACTAAAGATACGACTGATTTCCATAAGCGACTGGCATTCCGGCTGCCGAGCCAAATGGATCGACCACTGAAGCAGAGTGGCAATACTTTTGGGCGCGATTCCTTAGAAATATGGCACCAAGATAACATTCAAAAACTTTAGTGGATCTTCCGCAAGCATAGCACAGTCATAGTCCTGTCTAAACTTACGTACAGTAAGATCAGTAACCGGTTGCCGTGCGGGCCGCCGTAAGGAAACATTGAAACGCTTTTAGACCACTTGGTTAGTTTATAATGTGTGTATTATTTTGGAAATGCACGCCAAGTACAAGTCTGTACAGTTCACACGCCTGGCATTCCATTATCCTTATCTCTGACAGGTGTTAAAAGGCAGCAGTATATACAGGCTATAGCATAAACACTGCGGAGGTAGCGGTAAGTGGAACCCGCAGTATGGCGGGCGGTCCCTACGCTGATAAGTGCCAGATAGCCTCTCCCTATATATACGCTCTATGGTTTTATTAAAGAGGAAGTTCTTCAACGGCAGCCCCTGTTTACAGACGTTTTCCCTATTTTATGCTTTAACAAAAAATAATTACAATTAAATTGATAGGTCACATTGAAATTAATGAAATGATCACAAATGTTATGCTCAATGTGCATACTTTGTTAAGAAAACTGGCAAGAAAAATATTTAAACAGAGGAGTATGACATAATCAATTTTTATGATCGCTTTGCGTTCCTTTGCGTACTGGTAAAATGGGGGTATGGCAGCAGATTCAGCCACTGTGGCCCCTAAAAGAATCACAGCATCATAAAATCAGGTTGGGGGTAACTGCGGTACTCTATTCTAACCAGTAAAACCTAAAAAAAAAGACTATCAGTTGTATACAAAATTTCTGAGGGCATCGGATACAACGTACATTTCCCAATTTGACAATTTTAAATTGGAAAAAGCTATCATTCACCACAAACATATCATACAGGATGCCGACTTTCCTAATTTTCTTGCACTTTATGCTCAAATTATTGAAACTTAACAGGTAAAGAGAGGTCAAAATGAAATGGAATAAATTTAATATTTTTTTTTTCTAATTAATTTTGTGTATTTTTACAACTTGGGAGTAGGGATACAAAATCAATCAATGTGGCACTCATAGTGATCACAGCATCACCTAGTTAAGTTCATAATAATTGTAAAATCCTGTTTTAATGATGTAAGCATGAAAATGGACTGCCAGTGCTATAGAAAATGTCTGAAGGCATCTGACACATTATTTTTGTCTTTGTTTGCGATTTTGCGTAAAACCCATTTACTGGGTGCACAAATACCTTCTCTGAGCCACAGATTCAATATATTTTTATTCTGTGTTTTGCAGAGGACGCAGAAGGTGTGCCTTAATATAATAATGCCTGATTTGGGCTTCTGGAATGAATTCAGATTTAGAGGAAAATGTTTATCAAGCTCATTTTAGCATCCGCGAAGAGCGTGAATGGGGGTATCCTTGCGTCATCGGCTATATCTCTGGTGTGTTCCTAAGGATTTAGGGGAATATCGCTTAAACATCTCAGGACATACTAAGGTACACTTTGAAACCCATCTTAATGAGTACCGGGGCGGGGGGTGGGGGGGGGGGGAATTGCACGGTAGATCGGGCTAGCTCTTGGACTACTAAAGCGACTGCTGCGTGCAGCCCGGGTCACAAGTTCATGTCGACAGTAAGACGCACTCTTGTTTTAATTTCATTGGATATGCTATGAGCATGCGGCGTATTTCCGGCCGCATCTAAAACCGACATCTCACCGTCTGCTATGAATGGTGTTGTTCAAAAAGCCTTGATAGTAAACTATCAGTTTTGATCGGAGGACAAGGCATAGATTTATGGCAAAATATATACCGAGTCTGTTCAGTTTGAGGTTTTAGGCGGATGGTTGCTTTCAGGGTTGAAAACTGCTCTGGAATCACAGTGCTTCGTCGATTCGCGGGCGTGTTCGTTTCCTCCCTTGTATTTTGTCTTGAGCTTAGTATAGGCGCTGTCGCGCACGCGGTGGCGCAGTGGATTTGCATTAGTCAAAGCTACTGTCATCGAGCCCCTATGGATGTACCGTACACGTGTAGGCATTTATGCGAAGGGCTGCGAACACATTCACCACGCTACTGTCACACGAATCGTGACCAGCTGATTCGGGTAGGAGCAATGACGGAGTTCACTACCGCCAGTGAGATATGATGATGTACAAATGGAGGCAACGTTTGAAAAATATACAAATTTACACTTTATTTACATATATACACATTTACACGACAAGAGACAAACAAATAGACATCCAATCCATGTTGCCCTATCCTAGCAAAGAAGAGTGACATAATGTAAAATAAAAGAATGAAGTAAGAACGATAGGAACCGTTTTAAGAAGAATGTGTTTGGTATGTGCCCTGGCGTGGCGTAAAAAGATTTCCACGGGAGGTATGGCCCACACGCCAAAACAGTCAAACTGTGAGTAAACAATGCTATAAACAATACATACCAAATATATAATTAATTATGTTTCAATGCAAAATTCTAATTTCGTACAATTTCGCCGTTTTTGTGCGAGCTTGTAAAAAGATATCTACCGGCCGGCTACCTCACGCTTCTATCTTGAGGATTGAGGTGTGGCCCAAGAATACTTATATAGAAAAACAAACAAACGGTAAGACCAAAGGATAGGCTGACAAAGTACCGTGTCCAGCGGAGGTATGGCCAAGCCCTCTCCTCCCCCTCCCCTCCCCCTCCCTCCCATCTCCACCCCGGGTTCCTAAGCCAGAGCCCTTAAAAACCTTACACCATCCGCCGGTCACTGGTCTCAACCGTGCATCAACTAAAACCATGCACCCAACCCTCGACAATACCTACAATGAGCTACGAAAAGCATTGACCACAGGGGAAAGTATTATAAAAATTAAGCCTAACACGCTACGCTACAAGTGTAGAGAGTCGCAGCCTGAAACCCCTAACCATACAAGCGCAGCCTGCAACCCCTAACACTACAAATACAACAATATGTAACACAGGCATTTGACCAGAAAATCACTTTTGTGACATTTTTACGTTATTGAGGAAAAAGTGTAAACGATCGATTAGACTTTACAGTTACTCTTGTGGACAAATCCGACGCAAATACCACAAAACCTTATTCGAAAATACTACAGATCCACATCTACTACTAAATCTAGTTTATTCTACCAGAAAGACGATTTTACTAAATTATCCAGTACAGTCTAGAAAACAATAGATATAATAATCATCTCACAACGATAACCATTTGATGCCTTTCAAACGTATTTTTACAACTATTGTCATCGTGAGACTAAAAATGTTTAAAGTTTTATCTATATATTTTGCAAGGCAAAACAATAACAAAAAGCCGGCATAGTACAAAATCAGCACAAACCAAAACATGTTCTGTAACGAAGACTATAAATCCAGACTTAAAGCGTTAAAAATGTAAAGCAGAGAGAAGCAGGCTTAGAAAGGACAAGTCCAACACAATCTATTAATCTAATCGTGTTTCCGTCTTTGTTGGAAATTTCTCTTCTTCGAGGAATATTATGGTCATTACCCATGAACCCATTCACGCACAATAACAAGGCACTTTTTTCGTCTCCACACACATGAGTTCCAGCAACTGCGGCATGTATATTTTTACATTGCCAGCACCATGCCGGTGGACATTACAGAATAGCATAAAACAAAAAAACAAAAAAAAAACGCGCAACACGAAGTACGTAGCTATTAAAATGTCTTGTTTATATAATATACTTTATTGTACACGTTATACACTTTATTTACAAACTCGATCAATTACAAAGAGTTTCACTCTTTACCTGCTACTGGTTGCAGACTATTTCTTTTTCAGTTCGACGCAATAGAATCCCACCCGTATAAAGACCGTAGGTACCTGTACATGGTTACATTTACACTTGTGAATTAACGTGTTTGGATTCGCAAACAGAGAAGCATCCAATCTGACAATGTCTAGTTGGTCGGGTTTTCCCTGCGGTCCTAGTCGCAGACTGAAATTGGGCGACCCCTCAGTCTGAATATGTAACCCTTTGGCTGTCGGTAGCGGGTTTAGTCGCGATGATTCCTGTTGGAATCATCGCGACTAAAACCGCTACCGACAGCCAAAGGGTTAGACGGGAAGTAACATCAGTAATGGAATGGAAGTAATAGAAAGGGATATTAAATAAAGCGTCGTCTTTGAGTGCTTGCACCAGCGTGAGGGATGGGGACTGTCAGCTACTGTATGCCTTATTCATGTCGAAGGCTAGCGATTGTGTGCCATAATGAAGAGATCAAGGGATCTGACTGTTGGCTCAGTGTTGAGTGGTTCCCCTTGGTGTGTAAACAGCATCTATCACAGTCTATGGTCCTTAGCTTAAAGACTGCCGACACTACAAATCGTTTGAAGGGAACTTTCATTTCCATACAAAGATTTGCAGTGAGAGCAATCAAAACGTCAGCAGAATGTATAACAAATACAATTGGCACGCACAAACAAATGTAAAAGAAAATCAATTATGTACTGATATACGATCAAGGTTACCTTGCAATAAGAGCAGTTCAAAAATATGAATGTAAAAACCCATAACCCATAATCAATTGTAGATAGTGAAAAGTAAAAGTCTAAACCACAGGAGAAGAAGTTAAAAGCAGTTAAAACGAACACAAATCTATTGCCATCGAATACAACAACACTAATTAAGTTACCTCATATACAGATGAGAACTATTCAAAACAAGAAAAATGAGCATTGAGAACAAGAAGAAATAGACTGTGGATGGTAAAACGTTAAAAAAGGACATAAAATAGATCTTCAAAAGTGTTAAACAATACACACAGAAGACAAGTATTTTCTATTTACAGTTGCAAATTAAACCATGCACATGACTTTTCCTATATAACTTGTTTTACAAATCATAATGAATAAAAATGAATAACAACAAACAGGTCAAATATAAACGCAACGAATAGATTAACACATTCAACCAGATTAACACATTTACATCACAGCCGTAGATAGATCGGTCATGATAGTTGAAAGGTAGAGCAAGATTAGCTTGGCGCCTTGGAAGACACCAAGCTAATCTGGCACTCTACCTTTTTTCATTCATGGCCGGTCCAGCTCGCACGGCAGCTGCAACAGACGCAAGTTGCGAAACAAAAGTCGGTATTAGGTGTGAATGAGTTAACCCTGCAGGAATCATCGCCACAAAAAGCTCTGCCGACGACCCAAAGGGTTAATACACGCCACACTATAGTTCATTGTTGCAGAAATAAGTGTACACTTAGTAAACACTCACATGTGTCATAAAAGTAACATATTGGAATGTCTAACGTAGGGTCTGTTATTATTATTGATTTGTATGTGTGTAATGTACTGGGTTGGACTGGATTGGATATAATTGTGCAGACAGAAAGCTGTACAAGACGTTCTCAGTGTTGCAGTCTAATCCCTGTCTCATTGACAAAATCTAATCCTTGTCTCACTAACACAATCTAATCCCTGTTTTCTTCGCTGACTACGTATACACGATAAACCAGCCGTGGATAAATCGGTCATGAAAGAGAGTGCAGAACAGTGCTGCCCGTCTAGTTCTGCGCAAGCGTGACCATATCCCACCGCCCTTGAAAAACTCCACTGGCTGCCCGTACAAGAACGCATCCTGTATAAACTGTCCTGCATGTGCTTCAATTCTGTCAACCTGACTTCGCCTGCCTATATCTCTGACTTACTCCATCTGTATACTCCATCTCGCACCCTCCGCTCTTCTTCTGACATACGTAAATTTAGCCTTCCCAATTTCAAATGTAAAACACGTGGCGGTCGCGCCTCCTTCCACCTTGGCCCCGCCACTTGGAACAGCCTCCCCGCCCCTGTCCGTAACTGTCAATCCTCCTTTAAATCACTTCTCAAAACCCACCTCTACAACGCTGCCTTTCACTAGTTCATTTTCTCAGCCATGCACAATTCATCACCACTGTCACGTGTGTGTGTGTGTGTGTGTGTGTGTGTGTGTGTGTGTGTGTGTGTGTGTGTGTGTGTGTGTGTGTGCGTGTGCGTGTGTGTGTGTGCGTGCGCGCGCGCGTGTGTGTTGTGCGTGTGTGTTGGCTGTTAGTCTTTTCATTGTATCAGCGCTTAGAGCCTACTTTTAGAATAAGCGCTTAACAAATCTCCTTTATTATTATTATTATTATTAAAACAACCATAAATTACAGAAACACGCTGTCAAAATACAAATACAGAACAAACAAACAAAAATTAACCCATTGCACTGAGTACTGCACAGTAAAAATAATATGAAATATTCTGAAATTAGCCCATTGTACTGACTACAGTACTGCACTGTAAAAAAATGTAATATGCTGTGCGACTTTTTCAAAGTAAACAACAAAAAGATGGTAAATAGTGTAGTACTATACGTAAATGTTTGTAAGACTTTTACTGATGGAATGATGGTGTAAAATCAGTTGAATTGGAAAAAATCAAGCTCATGGTGTGTGTGTGTGTGTGTGTGTGTGTGTGTGTGTGTGTGTGTGTGTGTGTGTGTGTGTGTGTGTGTGTGTGTGTGTGAGCAAGAGACATAGATTCTCATGAGCCCCTGCATCCACAGGGGCTCATGAGAATCTATATCTCTTGCAGTCGGAACAGAATATTTCTGGGTCAGGGAACCCAAAGAAGCACCAATGTGACACATTCTCACTGTATTTGCTAGTCGACCAGCACTAATGACCAGAACTAATGTTTCCCTTACATATACAAAGCACATGGCTGCTCATTCTGCAGGGATCTATATACTTCTCCTTATTCAGGGCTGGAGGGTATAATCCTTTGAACTGAGAGAGTTTATTCCCTCTGACTGAAATGTCTTCTTGTGATCAGTGTGCATAATCGGGCTGACCGAGAAAGGATGTAACTGGATCGTCTGATGAAACTTAAATTTAGCCACAATCGGGACAGCCTGACTGGGGTGGTACTGAGGGTGGGGCTGAAAGTGCTCTGATGCAGTCGTAGCAGTAGGCACGTCCGCACTGGTGGACACGTTCCTTGGGTACTGGGGCCCGGCATCTCATGCACCTGTCTTTGTCTGGATCACCGCCTAAAATATAAAAGAAAAAAATGAGAAAAGCGGACGTTAGCATTAACAAAGCTTGTCTGGACAGTTGTATTCGCGGATTGATTAAACACCCAAACTGAATGACAGACGTTAGCAAAACTACTTTCATGAACCCGTACATACCCCCAAATTCCACAGCGCACTGCCTCTCCCTATCCCCTGCCCTTCTCCCACATACACAAAGGTAAAAGAAAAAAATACTAGACTGATGAGCTGGTATGAAAATAAGCAATACCAGAATCGAATGCATAAAACGTAAAAAATAAGAAAAAATAATAAAAAGCAAAAAATGAAAGAAGTTAAAATAAGGAGTGACATTAACAATTGTTATGTGTAGCTTAGTAATTTTGAAAAAAAGCCAATCAGTCACTTTACCCTGTCATCAGACAAGCAACCCCGTACATAAACACAATAAACATTTCGCATTACCTCCCTTGGACTTGCACGTTTCTCAAGCATTAGCTTATATACAGTAAGTGAAAAAGTAAACCAGCAAAAACAAGTCAGACTTTTTCAACTTGTTTTCCCCTTTTGATATCGGTTCTGTTGTTAGACAGAGTATTATAACAATATGAATTGAAATGAACGACCAGACGATTACAATGCGTCACCGGTTGATGAAATCGATGCCTTTGTTTATCGAATAAACGTAACAAAGCTTATATCTGTCAATTTGTCCTTGCTCGTCAATGCCAAGTGTACAGTTTAACCCATTTAGCCCCCGATGCACTATACCAGGAGATGGATCGACCATGATAATTCAAGGGTAGTGCCAGATTAACTTGGCGAAATTATGCGCCAAGCTAATCTGGCACTGCCCTTGAATTATAGGCCGTAGGTGATACCTTGTAAATGCGAACTTGGGGATTAATAGTTAGCCTCTTTGTTCGAGCAGCCACCGTTACTTTGTACACGTACAGTACCAGTAGCGTTGGCAGCTGTCGACCTTCAAGAACTTTTTTTTTTTAATGGAAATGATTGTTAACCTGCTGCTGACAATAACTTTAACTCAAGTTAATTTACCAGCTTCACCGCCAACCGCACCCTCGGCATTTTCTCCAGGTTGGTTCCTTTCTCCTTGGCTGACAGAATGGTCGTGGCAATTTTCCAATCCTGAACAAAACAAAATCAAGATCTGTGACGTTAAGATGTATATATAGTCCACACTTACTACAAAATATCAGACCATACAGTCCGTACATTTACATTGGCAGTCTTCTGGTGACTGTATCCACCACGGAGTCAGAATTTGTTCAGACCGTCTGCGGTGCGCCGTCTTTGAAGTCACCTTCGTTGCGCACAAAAGATGTAAAGACCTACACGTTTACGTTTCCTGATGTAAACAATCCACCTTTCTGCAACCCACCTTGCTGATCAGTAGATGGAGACTGTGTATCTTGCACAGTCCCTTCTGCCTCTAGTATTATGTCGCCTGGCCTTTGCTGAAGCTGTCAAAGAACACGGTACAGCAATTATATTGGGGGCATGATTTCCTACCATTATTACAGTTTTCATAAGTACACAACAGTGAAGACTGAAGACATGAATAATCTGCACAGACAGATAAAGTAATAAATAGGCAGTCACATAGGTTTGGTAGGTACAAGTCAAGCAAGAATGAAAGAAAGAAAAGATTCAACAATATACAAACTGTATGAACAGAAAAAAACACCGTGTTTTAATTACTTAATCTGTCTAAAATATCAAAGTCTAAAGGAATTCTCTAATTTTCATGCACTTTTGAATCCAGCAAACAAAACAAGAAAACGGAAACTTTTTTTAAAATCCACCAAGCATCCAACTTTGACGTTTTCAGCATTAGTAATTATTCAACAGACCACAAACCTGGAGAGGTCTCTCTAGGGAAAACACCATGTTCTCACTCATGTCGTCAAACTCTCCCTCTGAAATCGAGAAAGATCCAAAGTGTCATTGTATACTTACTCATTGCTACTTGTGTTAAACTGTATGTGTTCTGTTATTATACAGAGAGAGGGAGACAGATAGAGAGGGGTGGGGCGGAGAGAGAGAGAGAGAGAGAGAGAGAGAGAGAGAGAGAGAGAGAGAGAGAGAGAGAGAGAGAGAGAGAGAGAGAGAGAGAGAGAGAGATGAAAATTAATGAAATGAAACTATATTTTACAAGGATAAAAGATTAGGTCACAGACCTATTTTCAATCTTGTCCTTGCTACACACTACAACAAATATAACACACACACACACACACACACACACACACACACACACACACACACACACACAATACACACACACACACACAATATACACACACACACACACACACACACACACACACACACACACACACACACACACACACACACACACACACACCTCATTCTCTCACGTACACCCACAGGTCACAGCCTAACAGTACAGAAAGATACACATATGAACAGGATATAAGAGAAAGAGAGAGAGAGAGAGAGAGAGATTCCAACAAAGGAAGAAACAAGCTTGCAGAAAAGACCGTCACAACATAGTTTATTAATATTTAGGGTTTAAAACCGAAATACGAATAAATTGTGTTGAAACTGCTTAAGTCAACTTTTTTTTGTCTGGAACACACACACACACACACACACACACACACACACACACACACACACACACACACACACACACACACACACACACACAGACCTACCATTTTGCCAGTTAGGTTCATCGTCCTCAATCAGAACTCGCCCATGTCGGAGCTGCATCTGTTCATAAAGATAAAATAATAGCATTTCTGAGTATGTTTTTTACTTTGAATTTGCGAGTTCTGAATGTATACATTTCCTGATGGTCAACCGGCCCAGTGCCCGCTGACGCAGACTATGTTTCTGCAACCTTCGTTAATTCTACAAAACAAAAACACTTGGATTTCCCAGGAACAAGGATTAAAGTGGTGTCCGCAAGAGGCATAGATCCGCATTAGCCCCCGTAACTGTAGGGGCTCATAATTACCGATACCTCTTGCAAATGGGTGGTATTGAAATATTCTCGGCACTGAACGGGTTAAGTAAACACAAACAAAACCGGCCGGTGCAAAAATACAAAATAATGATTCATTGCCAGTTCAAGAGTGAATTTGACCTAGAATAATTATTTAATATGGATGGACAAAGCCCAAATTTAACCAAATAATACCTCAGGCCTCAGCGCGAAATCCCGCACGTCCTCTTCATTGTCCTGAATGATCTGATTTTCATTTTGTTCTGAAATCAAAACGAAAATTATTAATTTCAAAACCACATTTGGTTTGTCATCAACATTGTAACAAAAATCACAGGCATCGTTCGAGAAACGCATATTGCGCTCTTCCAAACGGACGATCTAAAACAAGAATCAACCAACCAGTTAACCCTTTGGCTGTCGGTAGCGGTTTTTGACAAGTTATTCCTGCAGAATCATCACGACAAAAGTCGCTACCGATAGCCAACGGGTTAAAATATGCTAACTGATCAACTCCTATCTATTATAAAAAAACTGACGACTCTACATTCTGCAGACAGGCGACATTTGTTCAGCAATCAACACCAAATGACCTTCATGTTCTACACAAGTTTCATCATCATCATCATCAGTCCCTTGCCCGAACTGGGCGTTGGGGGGACTGAAAGGCAGCAGCAACAGACAGTGCTCTCCACTGAGTTCTATTTTGGGCGGTGGCAAGCAAGTCTGACATCTCGGGTTCGGTCCATTCTTTTATGTTTGCGACCCAACTCTTTCTCTGACGACCTCGCCGACGACTTCCTTCGAGAGTGCCTTGGAGGATAGTCTTGGACAAGGTGTTGTGTCGGGTCACGTGGCCAAACCAAGCAAGCTTGCGCCGTTTCACGGTTGCCAGAAGGGGTTCATGTGGGCCCACCAGGGAAGTGACGATGCTCCGTACATATTCGTTGGTCTTGTGCTCGCGGTACGAGATGCGGAGCAACTTCCTCAGGCACTTGTTCTCAAAGGCCTGGATTTTCTTTTCTGAGTCTGCAAGCAGTGTCCAAGTCTCACAGCCGTAGAGTAGAATAGACACTATGAGGGACTTGTAAAGCCTGTACTTGATGGTGAAGCTGATGGAGTTACTTCGCCATATCCTGTCCAGCCTGGCCATTGCGGATGTTGCTGTACCTATCCTGATACGGATCTCTGCTATGCAACTACCGTCTTTGGACAGGGTGGCTCCCAAGTACTTGAAGCTATTGACCTCTTCTAGCTTTTGGCCATTCATGTGAATGTTGCTGCTGCTGTCGCTTGTGGTGTTGATCATCACTTTGCTTTTATCCGTACTGATCTCCATGCCATAAGACCCTGCGCTACTTGAAAGTTTGTCTGTCAGGTTTTGGAGCTCACTATTGCTGCCTGCCATGAGGTCAATGTCGTCTGCGAATCGAAGATTGCACAGGGATCTGCCACCAATAGAGATTGAAGTATGGTGGTCGTGGAGGGTTTCCTGCATGATCTTCTCCAGGAATATGTTGAAAAGGACAGGAGAGAGCAGGCATCCTTGACGGACACCGATCGTCGTCCTGAAGAACTCGCCTGACTGATTGTTAAGTAGAACCGCGCTGCAGGCGTTCTTGTAAAGCGCTTCTATCATTTGGATCAGTCCCTCCTCTATGTTGAACGATCTCATGACTTGCCAGAGTCCGTCGTGCCAGACGCGATCAAATGCTTTCCTGAAATCAATGAAGTTGTGGTAGAGTTCGCGCTGATGCTGCAGATGTTTCTCGATCAGGACGCGGCAGTTGAAAATCTGCTCTACAGTGCTTCTTCCAACTCTGAAGCCAGCCTGTTCTTCTGCCAGCAGTTCCTCGGCGAAAGTTTTGAGGCGGTTGAGAATGATTCTAAGCATTACTTTGCTAGGGTGACTTATCAGACTGATAGTTCTGTAGTTCTGGCACTGTTTCAGGTTTCCTTTCTTGGGGAGCGGGATCACTAGAGACTGTGTCCATTCTACTGGCCATTTCTTTTGCTCCCAGATCTTTTGACAGAGTGTAGTGAGGACCTTCGTTGTTACTTCTCCTCCATGTTTCAACAGTTCAGCAGGTACGTTGTCTACACCTGGAGACTTTCCTCCCTTCAGGCCGCGTACGGCTGCTTCCACCTCTTCAGCTAACACTGGCAGGTCTTCAGCCTTCCTGGCCCCAGCCTGGTTGTTTTGGAGGATGCTGGTGTCTGGCTCAGTTTGGCCCTCCCCATATTCCTAGAATCTGTCATGGTACATGCAGTAAGAGTACAATACTGTCAAGCCTTTTTATGTCAGATCAGATATTGCCTGGTTAAAAATATTCGTCGACCTACAGGCTAAAAATGTTCGTTATCCCTTTCACTGACGAGACTAAACCAGAGAAGATGGCCAATAGATTGTATAACCAAGGGCGGATGATCGGATCTGGGGGATTCCAGACACACCCCCGCACCCAGGTACCACCACCACCAACCAACACTCCCCCCCCCCCTCCCACCCCCTCCGCCGCCCTCCGACCCCCAAATAGAATGTATTGTTCCCGCTTTTAAGACGTTGGAACCTACACCCCCCCTCTTCCCCCAACCTGATAATCCGATTTTTAAAAAATCCGAAGTCCTCTTCAACCTGCCGCCCCCCCCCCCTCACCCGCCCCCCCCCCCGCTCCCCCCTTCCTACCCAGTAGTACCACCACCACCTCCGCTACTGTGTGATTTTTCGGGCGCATAAGAAGGCCCCCACCCTCATTCGGTCTTTTACTATTCTGAGAGTCCGGAAAGTATATTTACCACTCTAGGTGCTGTCTGTCTCAAATCTAATGTCCCAAACAAAACCGCCCTCGGGAGTATTCTGATATATCCGTCCCTGAAAAACTGATTCTTTATCTAGAAAATATGATGAGCACATGCAGTGTTATCTGTGTGTAATCTAGATTATACAGGCACACTACGGTTCCATAACCCTTTCACTGCCAAGAAAATGTTGACACCACGCTACTGCAAGAGGTAAAGATCTATACCTCTTGCTGACACCACTTTGTATTCATTGTTCATGGGACGGCTGGAGCTCTTTCGCGTTGAATTGACGCAGATTTCAGAGGTACAATGCACGTGCAGTGGCAGTCGAGGGAATAAGCACGAATCCTATACGGATACGATCCAAACCCGATACGGCAATGCAATTTTCTTTCAAACATTGCGTCATCTTTGATCGAAGTCGGATGCGAATTCGGTTCCGCATCTGGCATGTGGAAACACACAAACACACACACACAAAGGACTCGCACGAACTTTTCTGTTTCGGACCCGCTTCGGATACGGATCGAAGCGTAGCTTAACCCTTTTAGCCCAAGGTCCCATTTCTCACATTTTGGAGGTGTTGCCTAATGACTATGTACCAGTTGCATGAGATGGATTGACCATGAGAATGACCATGAGAATGACCATGAGAATTCAAAGGTAGTGCCAGATTAGCATGGCGCCTGAAGGCGCCAATCTAATCTGGCACTACCCTTGAATTATCATGGTCAATCAATCTCGTGCTGTAGGGACTCGGGGATAAATGGGTTAAGCTGCAGATATAACAAATCGCCTGGGGACCAAACTGTTTTTTTAGGTTATATCCGACATTTATTACAAGCAAAATAATGTGTATAGAAATAGTGCTGTCTAGTGGGACCTCTAAAAAGTGTTATCCGACTTTTGTTACATCCGACCTTTTTATAAGCATAGTCAACTGAACGTATATTCCTATATGTTTGCCTTCAACATCCTCTTCGCATGCTGCCCACAATGAGATATTTCTACGAAGCCTTGAACCAGGAGGGCGCAGGACCTGTAGGACAGAAAACAGTGTTAAAAGAAATTGGACGCAGTCTTGAGCGAGTGGGGAAAGCATAGGCGCGTTAAAAGATAACTCCCAAGAGAGCGATAAAATGGGTTTTGACCTCGCATGCCCACTTAATTGTTATTCTTTACATACCATTCAAAAAGTGAAGCTGCATAGTGGCGTTATTTTTTATATAAGACAAAGAGAAGAAAAAAACCCGAAATAACGACTGATTTGCAGTCGTAGACTTATTTAAGCACTTGTACTCCAACCCTCAAACCTCACATCAAATGTTTGCTTTGTGCACAACACACGCGCACGCACGCACGCACGCACACACACACAGAGGTACCGGTAATGGAAACCGATTTTCGATTCCATCGTCGTTGTCTTGGGCGCCTGGTTCCTCAACTGAAAAGTCATGAAATGCCATTTACACACGTGCACTTTTGATGGAAACTGAAATCTAAGATTCTGAATTATCGTAATACTTTTACATATAGACTGAAGTACACGCACTCACAAACAAACACACACACACACACACACACAATTTTCGTAATACGCTTTCGTCATATTGTGATTGTGTGTGTGTGTGTGTGTGTGTGTGTGTGTGTGTGTGTGTGTGTGTGTGTGTGTGTGTGTGTGTGTGTGTGTGTGTGTGTGTGTGTGTGTGTGTGTGTGTGTGTGCGAATATGGTCTTTATGCTAATCTTCTGTAATGAGAAAAAGGTTAGACTCACGGTTTCCTGGACGAGGATTTGGAAAAAAAGTTCCGCGACCAGACAGCATCTACAGAAAATGAAACAAACTCGTTTAACCTACGCTGCAGACAGAGGTACACAACTGTCACACCTAACATGAAAAAACCAATAGGATTAACATCTGTTTATTTTCAAGCAGATGTACATGTTTACAAGTCGATTTACGCCTGAAAACGAGTAAACTGAATTAGTGTGTGTGTGTGTGTGTGTGTGTGTGTGTGTGTGTGTGTGTGTGTGTGTGTGTGTGTGTGTGTGTGTGTGTGTGTGTGTGTGTGTGTGAGTGTGTTGGTGGGAGGGTGGGTGGGTGTAACCTGCACACTCACATCATCGAAACATTGAATTCCTGTAGTCTCATGCCAGTCACTGCTCACTGGTGTTGTTGAAGGGTTCCTTCCGGGAGCTGCCCATCCTCGCTGTCTGGATTTTGCAGAGCTGACGTGCAGTCGTAGTCTCCGGGGACCTTTCCGCCTTTTCTGAATCTTCTTGCCAATAAGTTGGCTTCTGTGACGGTCTTCCAAGTACCGTCTTATCCACTGAGACATAAGAAACTCAAATGCTTCGCGGCTCCTGCAGACCGGCAGGCGTCCTCGTAGCACGGACAATTGTCTGTGTGTGTCACACGGAAGTCTCGTTCTAGCAGTTAAAAGGTAAATCCATAGAAGAAAACACAAACTTCGCAGGAACAGTTGGCAGTATCTTCGAGCCTCAAGCTGAGTGCACAGGAAACAATGCAGCAGTATGATGATAAAGTTCAAGTTAATTTCTGGAACTTCAGGCCCACATTCATCGTACCCATCTGTATTAGAGGTTGAGATTGGACTGTTGCCACGGGGGGATGGATCATCGCATGGTTCTACCTGTGGTATGGAATCGTCGCTAACGGGGGTCATAGTTTCATACTTAAATGTCGCGGTCGATTGAGAGGAGTCACTGTTCTCGTTTATTCCGTGGTCCTGAATTTCTTCTGTACAGTTGGTGTCCGTTTGGTTTTCATGTTTTGTTGTCGCATCGCCAGCACAATATAATTCTTCATCTTCATCGTCGCTGCTCGGCTGTTCACTCTCGTGTCCAGGCGATCCAGTGGTTCTGTTCCAATTAGGTGGCCTTCCATCACCACTTCCGTTGCCACCGCCCCGTCCGTCTGCTTCAGACCCATTTCTGTCATTTCCTCGGCCGCCATCACCAGCACTTCCATTGTGGGCACTGCTGTTCTGTGGGGGTCCGTTGTTTGTAGCTTGGGAGTCCTGAGGGGTGTCGGAGTCCATGCTACTGGGGCCTATGTCATTTGCACTGGAATCAATCGAACTGTAATGTACTGGATTTATCAAGGGCTCTGCATCATCTTCAGCTGCACATAAGATCGGCGGTCCGTTGACGAGTACTCCGTCTTTGACGCTTACATCTTGGTCGAAGCATGCTTCTTTAGAATAAGATTCGCAGTGGGACGATTTGCTTACATCTTGGTGGAAGCATGCTTCTTTAGAATAAGATTCGCAGTGGAACGATTTGCTTACATCTTGGTCGAAGCATGTTTCTTGAGAATAAAATTCGCAGAGGGACGGTTTATTTACATCTTGGTCGAAGCATGTTCCTTGAGAGCAAGGTTTGCAGTGGAACGATTTGTCCATACATGATGCGTAGTTATCGCCGCGCTTTTTGCTGGGGTCCTTGGAAAGAGCTATACAAACGTCAGCTGTCGTTGCTGTATCTGGAATAGGCCTGCGAATAAGTGAGGACTCAAAGATATACGCCTTCACCTGTTTGTTACACCCAAAAGGTATTATGATCAAGTAAATAGCATATGTCTGCATTTTTTCATCGATCTCATACTGGAACCATTTGATCGCCTTTCTTCCGGTCGCCATGAACCGGAACGATGGGCCACACTCAAAATGTACACTGCTGACGAAATCTTCTACTAGATGTCCGAACGTAGGTATCTTTTTCGGCAATAACGCCATATGCGCTTCTCTTTTTGTTTCCTTCGGTTGGCGCTCGGAACTTTGAGTCGAGCAACTCATTGTCGCAGTGCTATTTCCTTTGAATAACCTATAGGGTAACTCTCAAAAATACGCGAACAGTTGAAATTGTCAAGTCGAGACTTGTGCACAGTCTTTCGAATCTGAAACACAGACAAATTTAAAACATTTTCATTCTCGAACGAAGCAAACAACGTACACTTGCAAGAGCAAAGATCCTATTTAATTTTTTTATGATGCTTTTTATCTCTTTCGACAAATCAGTTCAAGAGCAAGCGATATCGATCTGCATGAGGTAGAGATCCTCATAAACACAGCAGTCTCGGAAGCCGGTGAGGGGGGGGGGAGGAGGGGGGTTCAGGAAAAAAGGTGGGAGGGGGATCGGAGCGCGCTATAAGGATCTAATCTTGTACTTATTTCAGGAGAGAGAGAGAATGGAATTGAATTGCAATTGAATTGAAACTTAATTTTTTAAGGATGAAGACAATAGGCACGCAGGCCTTTTTACATGTCTGTCCTTAATAACATTTTAAATAAATATAACAGCAGAAAAGGTAACATGACAAATAAATAAAATAAAAAGAAGAGATAATAATAATAATAATAAACAGAAATATTTCGCGCGCGCGCGCGCGCACACACACACACACACACACACACACACACACACACACACACACACACACACACAAATACACGTTCAGTCAGATGTAAAGCAGCACAAGGGTAACGCATGATGCCTATTACTCAAGTGATGCGTTACAATCACCCACGCACCCACACACACAGACGCACACATACTCACGCGTGCGCATACATTAGATTTAAATAAACCTACAAGTGATCATAGATTATATGAAAGAATATTAACTCTAAGATTTCAAGTAAAAACTGAAAGAGTAAAGTTAAAACTTCAAAAGTAAACTATTGAACGCTAATCGTCAACTGTAACTACTGAGAAGTACCCAACGGAGAAAGAAACACGCTTAGAAAAGACGGGTACAACACAATTTATTAATATTTGAAAATCTGAACTCGACGCTCTCAACAATCTTCGTAACAGAAGCGACATCGTCATCAAACCAGCCGATAAAGGTGGCGCCGTCGTTGTATGGGACAGAGATCTGTACATCAAAGAGGCCTACAGACAGAGAACCCAGAACACTACCAACACCTTGACGAATGCTCCCTCCAAGCTGATCAAAAGCGCATCTCTAAGACAGTCAAAGAGATGATTCTTAAAGGAGAGCTTCCTTCCACAGCTAATCTCCTCATAAAAAAGCGGCCTAAGCAACCTAACTTTTACCTTCTTCCAAAAATTCACAAACTCAACAATCCCGGCCGCCCCATAGTGTCAGCTTGCAGCTGTCCCACTGAATACATCTCCGAATATCTGGACATCATCTTCCAACCCTTTGTCCAGTCTCTACCTACCTACATTAAAGACACCAACCATGCTCTAGAGATCATAGACCAAGTCAACCAGAAACAACTTTTCAAACCTGAACTGTTGTTTTCCCTTGATGTCACTTCACTATATACTGTTATACCGCACAATGACGGCCTCAATGCACTTGCATACTTCCTCAGCCAAAGAAGTCATAAACAACCTCCTATCCATACACTTCTACGTCTGGCTGAATTGGTTCTTTCTCTTAACAGTTTTACCTTTGATGGCGTCACCTTCGCTCAGTGCAGTGGCGTAGCGATGGGCACAAAAATGGGACCCAGCTATGCTTGCCTTTTCATGGGTTTCCTTGAGCAACAGATTCTTCAGCAATACACCGGGCCTGTCCCTGAGATGTATAAACGCTACATAGATGACGGTTTAGGAGCTACACACATGACCCAAGCTGCACTTTTAGACTTCATTCACTTCGTGCAGGACTTCCACCCATCCATCAAGTTCACATACACTATATCAGCTACTTCAGTCGACTTTCTGGACATGAACATCAGGATTGACTGCGGAATGTTGAAAACTTCAATACATTACAAACCTACCGACTCACATTCCTACCTCGACTACCGATCTTCTCACAACCCCAAAACTAAAAACAGCATCCCATATTCCCAGTTTCTTCGGCTAAAAAGAATATGTTCCGAAGAATCAGATTTTGATGTTCAATCCAAACAAAATGGCTGGATTTTTCATCGACAGACATTACCCACATACTGTTGTTCAAGGATCTCTCCAAACGGTAGAAAAACTTAGTGGCGCGAGTACACTGCAGACTAAACCTACCGCTGATAGTGACAGGCCTATCGTAACTATGATCTACCATCCCCACACCAATCCGGTTCGTAAAATCCTTCTTTCTAACTGGGGTCTTTTGTCATCCAGTCAAGAATCTGCTGCTATCTTTTCTGAACCTCCGTTGGTAGCTTTCAAGAGGGATATTAATTTGCGGGACATGCTTGTTCGCTCTACTCTCAAGCCTCGTCATACCACCAGACCCTCCGGCTCCACTCCGTGCAATGTTCCTAATTGCAAGACGTGTCCTTTTATTTGCCCTTCCACCGTGGTGAATGGTCCACGTTACAAATTCAACATAGACAGATACTTCACGTGTCAAACCACCAACGTGATTTATGTCATATCCTGTGTGAAATGCGGCCAACTCTATGTTGGAGAGACGGAAAGAACCATCAACGACCGTTTCAAAGAACATCTTCAGTCTGTCAAGTACCAATACAACAGACCGGTCGGCCGACATTTCAATCAGGCCGACCACTCCGTCTCGGACATTCGGGTTAAAGGCCTCTGGCTTATGCAAGCCAGTAATGTCTGGGCCAGGAAAGACCGTGAAAAATTTCTGATTAATAAACTGGGCACTGTGGCGCCACTCGGGATGAATATGAAAGATTAACATTTTTTACCTTGCTTGTGTCTGCTAACTGTACCTTTACCTCACTGTATCGCTTCTGTTTTACTACTCACTAACACAGTCTCTAGTGATCCCGCTCCCCAAGAAAGGAAACCTGAAACAGTGCCAGAACTACAGAACTATCAGTCTGATAAGTCACCCTAGCAAAGTAATGCTTAGAATCATTCTCAACCGCCTCAAAACTTTCGCCGAGGAACTGCTGGCAGAAGAACAGGCTGGCTTCAGAGTTGGAAGAAGCACTGTAGAGCAGATTTTCAACTGCCGCGTCCTGATCGAGAAACATCTGCAGCATCAGCGCGAACTCTACCACAACTTCATTGATTTCAGGAAAGCATTTGATCGCGTCTGGCACGACGGACTCTGGCAAGTCATGAGATCGTTCAACATAGAGGAGGGACTGATCCAAATGATAGAAGCGCTTTACAAGAACGCCTGCAGCGCGGTTCTACTTTACAATCAGTCAGGCGAGTTCTTCAGGACGACGATCGGTGTCCGTCAAGGATGCCTGCTCTCTCCTGTCCTTTTCAACATATTCCTGGAGAAGATCATGCAGGAAACCCTCCACGACCACCATACTTCAATCTCTATTGGTGGCAGATCCCTGTGCAATCTTCGATTCGCAGACGACATTGACCTCATGGCAGGCAGCAATAGTGAGCTCCAAAACCTGACAGACAAACTTTCAAGTAGCGCAGGGTCTTATGGCATGGAGATCAGTACGGATAAAAGCAAAGTGATGATCAACACCACAAGCGACAGCAGCAGCAACATTCACATGAACGGCCAGAAGCTAGAAGAGGTCAATAGCTTCAAGTACTTGGGAGCCACCCTGTCCAAAGACGGTAGTTGCATAGCAGAGATCCGTATCAGGATAGGTACAGCAACATCCGCAATGGCCAGGCTGGACAGGATATGGCGAAGTAACTCCATCAGCTTCACCATCAAGTACAGGCTTTACAAGTCCCTCGTAGTGTCTATTCTACTCTACGGCTGTGAGACTTGGACACTGCTTGCAGACTCAGAAAAGAAAATCCAGGCCTTTGAGAACAAGTGCCTGAGGAAGTTGCTCCGCATCTCGTACCGCGAGCACAAGACCAACGAATATGTACGGAGCATCGTCACTTCCCTGGTGGGCCCACATGAACCCCTTCTGGCAACTGTGAAACGGCGCAAGCTTGCTTGGTTTGGCCACGTGACCCGACACAACACCTTGTCCAAGACTATCCTCCAAGGCACTCTCGAAGGAAGTCGTCGGCGAGGTCGTCAGAGAAAGAGTTGGGTCACAAACATAAAAGAATGGACCGAACTCGAGATGCCAGACTTGCTTGCCACCGCCCAAAATAGAACTCAGTGGAGAGCACTGTCTGTTGCTGCTGCCTTTCAGTCCCCCCAACGCCCAGTTCGGGCAAGGGACTGATGATGATGATGATGATGAACCAGATAGGTGAGGATGGCGCTGGTTGATATGTACATTTCCCTTGGGAACTTTCTCAGCGCTGGCCGAACGTTTAGTTGGATCACTTGCCCTTCCCTGTCGGGCGCCCGGTCTCCGGCTCACGGAGTGATACGCGGTTTTGGGGCGGGGCGATCGTGTGCATCCCTTGGGGATGTATGTGGTCGTCTTGTTGCGTGCCTGTGTGTTTTTCTGTGGGCTGGTGGGTGCCTGTCGGGTGGGGCTGTTGGCTCTGGCTGGTTGTCTTCCGCCCCCACCCTACCCCTTTCTCTCTCTCTCTCTCTCTCTCTCTCTCTCTCTCTCTCTCTCTCTCTCTCTCTCTCTCTCTCTCTCTCTCTCTCTCTCTCCCTCTTTCTTCCCCCCCCCCCATACTCCCTTTAACACTTCTCTCTAGCCCTCTTTCTCTCTTTACGCTTTTTCCTTTTCCCTTCTTCCCCCTTCCTCCTTTTCCCCCCTCCCCCCCCCCCCCCCCCCCCCCTCCCCGCACCCGTCTCTCTCTCTCTCTCTCTCTCTCTCTCTCTCTCTCTCTCTCTCTCTCTCTCTCTCTCTCTCTCTCGGGTAGACATGTTTTTTTTTCTCCGGCTACGTTCCCAGGACGAAGATTTGGACATTTATAGCTGCTAGAGTGAGTGATTTACTAAACATTTTGGCAAGTGAGTGTGTGGATTGCTGTTCTTTCTGGATAAGCTCTCATATACAGGATATGCGCCGTATTAGTGACTGTTTTTACAGTGTGTGGCTGCCGGGTGTCTGTTTTCCTCAAACCGGTTGTGGCAGGACCCATCACAGCCGTGTGTTCAGCATGTGAGGCATGCAACGTGTAACTGCTTACAGTGATCGAATTTTCAGTGGATGGGTACTGTCAGCATGGCATCCTACAAATCCGACAGACCTGATGTTGGTAAGATTCTACATGACTTGTTGTGCAGAGTTTCCAGCCTAGAAAATGAAGTTGAAAAGTTGGAAAATTATTCCCGAATGAACAATTTAAGGATCTATGGGCTGCAGGAATATAGAGGTGAGGACTGTGCTGAACATGTGCTACGTTTCCTGAACTATTATGCTTCCTACAGAGAGTGGGTTTATGACGATTTTGAGAGGGCCCATCGTGTGGGCAGACCGCAGGAAAACAGTAGACGTACGCGCCCTATGATTGTGAGACTGTACAGGTTGTACGGACAAGCTCCAGTTACTTCGCAGTCGTGAAGCACGCGACGCGATGCGAGAGGATGGGTATCGTATTGCCTCTGACCTTACCAGGCGGCAAGCAGCTGAACTTCGAGTCCTGCGCGACGAGGGGAGGAGGGGGTTCTACCGTAACGGCCGACTCCACGTGGATGACGGTGGACAGCCCGGGGGTCGGGCTGCTGATCAGTACCGCCCCAGGAACGCCAGCCCTCGCAGGTCCCGCCGCAGAGACTCTAGCCACTTCCGCGACGACCACTACAACGACCAGCGCGACCGTCAGTACCCGACCCCCCGGGGGTATGATCGTCGATTGCCCCAGCGAGGCGGCAGTTAGCAGCACGGCGATTACGAGGATAATGCATGTGACGAGTACGAATACAGCATTTGGCATACTCATCACCAAGACTATTACCAGGATTATCCGGGACTGCCGCACCGTGCCACAGGTCCCGCCCCCCTGGCGTTCGGGGACCCTGCGGTGCGAGAATCAGAATGGCGAGATACTCGGGCCACTGACTGGATAGACTTGGATCCTCACTTGGCGCAGCGTTGCCGGAGTGTAGTTTCGTCCACGTCCTCTCACCGACCCTCCCCGTCACCTGCTCCTAACCCCCACCCCCGGAACCGGCCCCCGTCCCCGCACCCGCGGTCATCCTCTCAGGACTGCACTGCCCGTGACAGCAGAGACGTGGCTGGTGTCGGTCCCGGCACTGGCGATGTTGCTGGCACTCACCTGCGTGGGGTCGATGACCGGGACCCCCAGGCTTCAGTTGTCAGTGTCACAGTGACCCAGCAGCAGTCTGGCATTACCACGGACGGCCAGACAGAGGATCGCTCATCGGCATCTGACAGCGATCTCCATCCTCCCCCGGCTGCTTGTGACAGTGAGGCAGCATGTCGCAGCGCCGCTCAGCAACCTGTCACCCCAGCTGGCTGTCAGACGGTGACCTACACTCCAGCTGGTATTCAGACAGTGGCACCGCCATCTCCGATTAGTGGCGTTGTCATTGGCTCTGCTACATCTCCTGTGTCTGTTGTGTCCAGCTGTATGCAGCCACAGGTCACAATTGACGGCCAAGGAGAACCCGTCGTCAGTTCTCCTGGTAGTGGCATTGTGATTGTGTCACAACCAGTGTCCCAGACTCCACGAGGCATGCGGGCAGCGGACCCCCGGTCACCAGCAGCCAGTGTGGACAGCAGCGCACAGTCCCCGGCTACAGCCGTCAGTCAACAAGTGGTTTCCCCAGCTACGGTCACTGGAGGTGCAGGCAGAGTGACACCCGTGCACCCGCCACTGCTAAACGGTACAGGTAATGACACTGACAGTCAACAAACTGCAAAACCAGCCCGTGCACAGGTTAACTCATTCTACCCCAACTACGGATTTATCCGTAAATGCACGCCCAGCATTTTCCGACCAACTACGGATTTATCCGTAATGGGCAGTCCTGAAACTGCATCCCTTCTTATTCGGCTTGTAGTGGTTCCTAATTGGAACTGTTAGCTTTTAGCCACTTCTTTGTTCTTCCTCATGTGCACGCGGCAAGTTTGGGCGGTTTTTCGAGCCTTTTTTGCGGAATTTGTGTACTTTTCTTCGACAATGGCGAGGCGTTCCCGGACTTTGAATGCTAGTCAGGCTGCTGAGTTTATAATGAATTATGACAGCGAAGAAAATGATGAACTGATCGACTGTAAAGTGGACTTAGATGAGTCCACTGACTCAGAAAATGAATTGAATGTTTGGGATGTATCTTAAAAGTCTGAAATATTTACTTTAAAAAATGTCTTTGTTTACAAGCAAATTGCAAAAATAAACATCTCTTAGTTCTTTCCGGTGTCAATAAACATAAAACACAGGACATGTACATTTTGTAAATTTATTTTTCTGTACTGTCCCAAAATTTGGTTGAGATAGGTTCAGTGGTTTCAAAGTTATAGCAGTTTTTGCGAGACACCCATATATTTAGCACTCAGCTCTCTGCATGGCTGGTCCAGAGGGCAAAGTTGCTGGCTGCACAGCTGGGGTAGAAAGAGTTAATGTGGGTCAGCAGAACAGTAGGCAAGCACGGCTGACCGATTCCTGGGTTCCTGCAGCCACGCGCATGACAACGCGACAGCGTAAACTGAATAGATAGGACACAGGCCACGGCCCATCTGTTTCGACTTTTTGTGAACTGAAGTTCATAACGTGGAACATTGAAGGTCTGGCACCAAAACTATATGATAACGATTTCGTCTCTTTTGTCTCATTTTTTGATTTTGTTTGTTTGGTCGAAACATTTTTGATTGATTTGACCACTACCATTTTTGCCTCTCATATTAGCTTTGTTGCTCCGGCCAGGAAATTGAGCAGCCAGGGACGAGCGTCTGGTGGTGTTGTGTTGCTTGTGAGAAAATGCCTAGCTTGTTTTGTAAAGCGTGTTGATGTTTTTTTATGACAACATCGTCTGTATTGAAATTTCACGCAAGCTTTTTAACGTAGGGAGGGATATTGTGCTTATTTGCGCGTATCTTCCCCCGTGTGACTCTCCTGCTTACCATACCAGCGATTTTGATGATGGCATTTCTCTACTAGAGCAGTGCATGCTGGATATTACACAGAAACTGCCGGAAGCTCAGTTTATAATTTGTGGGGATCTTAACGCTAGAACAGCTGCTGACAGTCCTGCCAGTATTGGCCTGGCATCTCCTGGTTGTCAGGTAAATACTGGTATGATAACTGATTACACCTGTGATGTTCACCATAGACAGTCAAAGGACAACGTTGTAAATGCCTATGGTACTTCCTTGCTACAGTTGTGTGCAGGGTTCGATCTCCACATACTGAATGGGGCATGTGACGGGGATATACCTGGCCACTATACTTTCATTTCCCAGCAAGGCTGTAGTGTAATCGATTATTTCATCATGTCCAGTTCAGTAGCGTTTTTGTGCAAAAGGTTAAATGTAGAAGAAAAGATTGATTCTTGTCATATGCCTGTCACATGCCACATGCAGTGTATTGTTGACACGCCCACTCTCCGGCGTCCTGACCCCGTTTTTGTGCACAAACTGAAATGGTCGGATGACTTGCTCGGCCAATTTCGTGAAGCACTGCACTCTGCAGAAGTAGGTAAACTCATGCAGGATGCAGAAACCATGATCACTACAAATATTGATTCTTCTGTTGACATGTTTTATTCAGGTCTTAGCCGTGCTGCTGCCTGTATGCAGAAAAAAATCCGTGTTGACAAGACAGGGCATAGTCGTAACTGGTTTGATAAAGATTGTAAAAACAAACGTGCAGAGGTTAGAAACAGCTTGAGAGTTTTTAAGCAGTTTGGCCTTTCTGCTGACCGAACGGATTTTGTGGAAAAGAGAAGAGAGTATAAAAAGCTGTTAAAAAGTAAACAAAAATGTCATAAAATACAGATGAGGAAGGAGTTAGAGAATAACATAACCGATTCACGTACTTTTTGGGGAACAATTAAGAAATTATCTTCAAACAAGGCTTTTTGCGGAGCAATTTCCGAAGAGCAATGGTTTGTGCACTTCAAGAAAGTTTTTGGTGCTGATCAAATTGACGACTCAAATGGGGATGGTAATTTATTCAGTAGTTCTGACATGTCAACAGATGAAAACTTAGACGCAGATATTTCAGTAGAGGAAGTGAATGAGGCCATTAAGCACCTAAAAAATAATAAAGCTGCTGGTCCTGATGGTCTCATTCCTGAAGTCTTTAAGCATGCCTCTGATGTGATTGTTCCATTTCTTGTGAAGCTGTTTAATCACATTTTCTCCACAGGCCTGTACCCTGAGTCTTGGTCAGAAGCGATTATCCAGCCTATCCATAAAAAGGGCAATATGGATGTACCTGATAATTACCGTGGCATTTCACTACTCGCTGTTTGTAGTAAACTTTATAGTTTCATTTTAAATAAGCGTTTGTCCGATTGGTCTGAAAGTCATGATGTGCTAGGAGAAGTGCAGGCTGGGTTCAGAAGAGATCACTCTACTATTGATCATATCTTCACTCTATTTTCTATGATTCAACGATATTTTACCCGCAATAAAAAATTGTACGTTGCTTTTATAGATTTTCAGAAAGCTTTCGACTATATATCACGTTCTAAATTATGGACAGTTCTTAAGAAAAGGGGCGTTAATGGCAGGATGCTGCAAGCATTTCAATGTATGTACAAAGTGGTCAAAGCTCGCGTAAGGTGCGGCCAAAGTGTGACTGATCTCTTCCTCTGCCCTAGAGGCTTGAAGCAGGGGGAGATAACCTTGCCCGCACTTTTCTCCTTGTTTATTAATGAAATTGCCACTGAAATTATGAATAATGGAAAACATGGTGTTCAGCTTCTTCCAGACTTAGTTGAAGTTTTTATTTTATTGTTTGCAGATGACGTAGTACTTGTGTCAGACACACCACGTGGTCTGCAAAATCAGCTTGATATTTTGATTAAAAATGCTGATGCTATGGACTTGTCTATTAACCTGGCCAAATCAAACATTGTTGTCTTTCGTAAAGGAGGGTACTTAGCACGCAGAGAGAAGTGGTTTATTAAAGGTACACAAGTGTCAGTAGTTAATGCTTATAAATATTTAGGACTGTATTTTTCTACCCGACTATCATTTTCCAGAGCTTTTGGTGATATTTGTACTAGAGCACGGAGGGGCACTATAGAAATATTTAAGATCTTGTGGAAGACTGGGGACTTTTCCCCAACCATATTTTTCAAGCTGTTTGATTGCCAGATTAAGCCCATATTGTTGTACGCTTCAGAGGTATGGGGTCTGTACAGGCACGAAGAGATTGAGAAATTACATCTCTTTGCACTCAAAAAGCTGCTTAATGTAAGTCCACGTACACCAAATGACCTTGTTTATGGCGAAACCGGCCGATATCCACTATACATCTATGCCAGGGTTAGCTGCCTAAGGTATTGGTTTCGTCTGTTACAAATGGCGCCTCACAGACTTCCTTCTAAAGCGTACAAAATGTTGCTAGCTTTACAAAATAGTGGAAAAACTGTTGGGTCACTCGTGTTCATGATGAACTGTACCGGTATGGTTTTGGTTTTGTATGGGAGAACCAAGGTGTTGGCAATGTTCACCGACAGGTTTTTGCTAGAATACAAACAAAGATTGATTGATTCGTTTGGGCAGGCCTGGCATAGTCACTTGGCAGACAGTCCAC